>CATIWK010340206.1:0-11387 GCA_949634005.1 Mallotus japonicus
GAACCGATTTGACCCGAAAATTTTAATTTGGAGAATAACCGATCTCCGAACCGAATTGAACCAAAAATTTTAATCTTCGAACCCGAACCGAATCGAACCGAAAATTTGGAGCAATTCCGGAGCTTTAATTTTTAAATCTCCAATATTATGGAGTAATTCCGAAGAATTGCATTCTCCGAACCGACCCGGACCGTGCACACCCCTTTATACACATTTTATTCAATACTTACTATATACACCTATATATTTATTTATAATAAAATTTAATATATTAATATATTTAAAAAATAACACGCATATTTTACTCTACATTTATAAAAACATCCATAATTATTTAAAATTATATTTGATCAAATGTATAATTTCGGGTATTATTAATTTTAATGTTTTTTTTGACTCGATTGTTAAATTAATGCATACCTATGGTTGTTTAATTTTTACTATCCAAATATTATTTTTAAGTGACAATATTGTTTTATTTAAGTAAAAAAATAAATCAAATTTATATGCATTTGATAATAATATGATAAATATAATATAAATTTGGACTAAATTAAATAAAATTATTTAGACAATATTGAAACTTTATAAACAAAAAGAATTTTTATTAATAAAAAAAATTCATTTGCCATTGATGAACAGTGTGAGCTATTTATATTCATACACTGTTCATCCAAGGTAAAATGTAGTAATTTTTACCTCTGCATTGGAAAAATAAAAATGCATCCCAACCCAGTCAAAATATAGTGGTTTGGAGATGCTATAATAATTGTAATTGGAAGTTATCATTCTATAATCAAGCGAAAACTTACAGCAATTAATTATTGATCCTATCAAATAAGAAAAGAAATTAAGAACTGTACATCAAACAAGAATTAAAATGTCCCCGCATACTTGACCTAGTGGTCAGGATACCTGAGGGACAACTCAAGACCCACCTCCCCCTCCCCCAATTCCCTACTTTGGTAAAAAAAAAAAAAAAAAAAAGAATTAAAATGAAGTTCACTAGAACATAAATGAAAGGACGTTTTCTTGAATGAAAATTTTTTTTCCAAAAAAAAAAAAATGAAGTGACTAGACATAAATCAGTTCAAAACCATCCACGCTGAAAGCTCAGCAAGTACCTCAGCATTACTATTTCTCGGCCGTCAGGTGAGATCATTGATGATTTGATAGTGATGATTTTCCTCTCACTACTTATTTACAAACTACATAGCTTTGATTCTAAAATAAAATTTGCTATTTCCCCATGTCATTAGTGATATAATTACAACATGGCAATATATTCTTCTTCTTCATTTATTTATAACTTTAAATAAATAGTGCAGCATTTATTCAAGAATTTGCAGATTTCTTGCTTATTCTAACTATATTTCACATGACCATTAGATATTTATAATACTTAATTAATGTATATATCATAATTTCGTTGCTAAATCATAAAATTTTAAATATATCACAAATTCAATAATTGAATGTAATTTTTTTTTTTTTTTGGAAAGAATTGAATGTAATATTTTACGTGTAAGCAAATTGTTCATTTTAAATGACATTATAAAATTAGGAATATCATATTATTTAACTTATGTAATCCTACTAAATTCTATTATAAAAATTTAAATTCCATATTAACTTATGATTTTTTTTTAAATTCGAGTAATTTACTAAAATTTTTAGCCCTGCCACCACTCATAAATATAAATATTCATTTATTGAAAATTAAAAGTATATTTTGATAAATAAATAAATAATATAAATAAAAATACAACTAAAAAGTACCAAAATAAACTCAAATCACAAAATTTTTCATCTCTATTTTTCAGTCGCGCGCACTAACAGGGCTATTTTCATTTGCAGCTTGGCAATTCATTGGACAGTCTGTGTGCTCCACTCCATGATATTAATTAGTCATAAATCGAGTCTTTAGTTTTTGAATGAATCCAATTATAGCAATATTGACAAAATTTTCACAACGGAGAGAAATAAATAATCCATAAAGGTTAATTATCAAAATTTCATAAAAGCCATTAAAATTTTCATAAAGAAAATAAAAATTCTAAAAAACATAAATAGAAAAAAAATTATGAATTTACTAGAAGTAAAGAAATAAAAAAAATTAAATAAAACAAAAAAGAAGTGATGAACTATCGGTCATCTAAAAAATAATATGCAATGATCAGAAATAAAATTTGTTATTGAAAAAAATAAAGAGAGAAAAGAAAAAAAAGAAGAGCCGATACTACAATTCATACATACAACTACAAAATTTTACAACGAACAAAAAAATTGTGGCTAAATATAATTTATAGCCATAGAAATTACAACTCTGTAGCTAATTGTACTTATTAGCCGCATGGATCAAAAGTTATATAGCTAAAATATTTACTATATATTTAACTATGGATAATTGGCTATAAAGATTAAGGTCGTAGCTAATAATATTGATTATCCATAAACATGAATTATTTTATGGTTAAAATTAAAATTTTAGCCACAATATTTAATGTCGTGGCTAATATAAACAATATTAGCTATAAGCCAAATAAAATGATTGCTAAAATACATTATTAGCCACAACAATAATTTGTAGCTAGTTTTATAAAATTTTAGCTATAATAATTAAATTGTGGCTAATTAACAAAGTACAAATGTGAAACTAAAAAATTTTAAATCTCACATTGAAAACAAACAATAAACCTTCCTATTATAAATGTAGAAATCATTAGTTTTTTTTTTTCTATCAAAAAAAGAAATTATTAGTTTTCTTATATATATATATATATATATATATATATATATATATTTGTTTCCTAATTTAGAGTTGCTAGAAGAAGATCAATTTCAAAGTATATTGGCTGTTACATGCAATGCTACGTAAATTTTTGAGCAAAAATAATCTGATTAAACCCATCAAATAAATTGTATCAATAAGTAATACGGATTGAGATATTGATCTTCATCTGAAAACAATACTTATTTGGATGTTGTCTCTCCCTGTTTAAGTTTTTTTTTTTAAAAAAAGTTAAATACACGTTTTACCTCTACTTCTTGTTGATTATTTTACATATCCTAGCTATCATGCACTTCTACTGTTCTATTCTCTTGTATTTGTGTATTACATAATTAATACATTTACAATATAAAAGAACAATTATCATTAACTTATATTAATATTTAATTTTTTTATTATTAATATATATATTGTTAACTTGCACTTTATTACTTATACAAATAAATTATACATTCTAGAAAAATATTTTTATTTTATTAGTAAAATTATATATTTTAATTTTTTACGAAATTTTGTAGAGATCATTAATCAATTGATAATTTATATATAAAGTTAAAATCAAAAATCCAAACTAATATTTAAAAATATTTTTACTTATGATTTCATTCTCCCTAAAATAGTTTCTAATATACTTAAAATAAAAATATTATAGTAAGTACAAATATAAATTTAAATTATTTGAATATTTAAATATTTTAAGTAAAATAAAAATAAAATTCTTAATTTTAAATTTAATTTCAAGCAAAAAATTCATTTTAATTACTTTAAATAAAAATATTTTTTGTCATGTAGTGTGTTTGTATAAGTTAAATTTCAGCAACAAAAAAATAGATATAATTGCAAATCAAGGATTATTTTGTCATTTACATTCCAAACATATTAAATATAGAGTCCAAATATATGCATATATTTTATGTTGGAATTTCAATCAAAATCATGTGAGATGATAAACACAATAATAAAATGACAAATAAATATAAAAATGAAAATTGAGGATATAGATAGTAATACTATTATAATCAAATAAGAAACTATAAATAAAGTTTTTTTGAGTTATTGGAGGGAATTAAATTATTTTATTATTATTTACTATATTCAAAAACTTGTTTTTTCAAAATTAGTTGAATCTCACAATCAAGAATTCAATTAGTTACCGTGAACGAAAATTACCAAAAATTATCCCATAACATGAGTGATCAAAGTCACTAATTATGATCAAAGGCTAAGTAAAATCAGAAACTCATTGACACTTAACTAAGACATCTGAAATGATTGAAAAGTGTTGCATATATAATGTCCTTTGTCTCCAACAATAGCTCCCCATGGCTTAATAATGATTGGAAAAAGTGTTGTATATTGTCCTTTCTCTCGAGCAATACCTCCGCATGGCTTAATATCAGGAGGATAAGCAGCTACCGATTGTCCTCACAGAGATGCCAACAGTGTAGTGCCCTTTTCACTGACATTCTTTATCTCTTTGTCGTCAGGATCCACTAATTTCTTAGTGGATTAAATGATATAGAAATGGCTTGGCAAGCATTTGGTCCCTCCTAATCTTCTAATCGTCATCAAGATCTTTCTTAGCGTTTTGGGGCTCTTTCTTTTTTTTCCTCTTCAGGAATGAATCAAGAAACAATTCATGAAATACATAAAGAAAGTCAATCACATGCATTCAAGAACACAAAAAAATCCATAAAATATATTATATATCCCACAATTCATTCTAAAGAATGTAAAGAACCACAATCAAAAAAAATGTCAATCATACATTCAAATTATGCGAAACCAAAAATGTCAATCATGCATTCAAGAATCCAAAAAAAAAAAAAAATACCTCACAAGTAAGAGTGTGCATGTCCTCATAATTAAGAGCTCTAACAATTATCGTTTGAAATTATAAATAAATAAATTAAAAATAAATTTTATAAAATATTATAAAATTCGTTTATACTAAATACACCTTCAAAATAGTTAGAATTTCCAAATACATTCCACAAATTTTAAGTATGTATCTTTAAATGAGTAAAATATTTGTTATCATTTTTATTTTCAAAAATATCTTTTACATTTAAAAGGATATTTTTTACCAAAATTTTAATTTAAAATTTATGTCATACATAACCTAACAAAATATGAATTCAATAAGTAATTCATTTAAACCAAACACATTTCAAATGACTAAAGAAGCATTATTTGCCATTGTATAATTAAACTCGTGTTAATCTAATGACCTGTATTAGAACCTTACAATTCAAAATATTGATTAACTTATTTCACTTAATTTTAATTTACTTGTTACAAATTAATGGCTGCAGCCAATTACTAAGCCTAGAAATACATTAATTTTCTTGCCTCATCCTTTGTATTTTGCAGCTTCTTTTCGCAGAAATTAAGCTTCCAACAACTTCATTAAAAAATGTGCACAACTTACATTTGCATGTCACTTTTGATTTTGTTTCCTAATTTAGAGTTGATTGCCTAATGTAAGTAACACAACACACCGATACAAATTGCACATACAGTTACAAAATTTTACTTACAAACATTAAAATTGTGGCAATATAATTTATAGCTACAAAATTAAAATTTTATAACCCATTATACAACTTAAAAGTTAATTAGCTACATGCATTAATATTGATATAGCTAAAATATTTAATGTATATTTAGCCACAGATAGTAATAAAAATTAAAATTGTAGCTAAATTATCAAGTATCCATAAATATGAAATATTTTATAACTAAAACTAAAATTTATTTTTTTATATATAAGTTTATCGTTGTATATATTTTGTTTGCTATAAAATTATTTTTTGTGGCTAATAATTTAAATATTTTGATACAAAATTTATATGTGTACATTTTTTTGCAATTAGCTTCATTATTATAATTTATTTAGCTAAAAATATTAAAAAATAAACAACTAAAAAATACTTAACTTCCATAGCTAACTTAACTTCTATATCTAACTTTTAGCCACATCATTTCTTGCTATGGCTAAAATATAATTTTATGGCTAAAACATTTAGCTACAGAACTTTGTAATTTAGCGACAAGTTATTCTGAAACTGTATGTGATAATTATTATAGTGATTGCTTTAATATTTTATATTAGTTTCTTGTTTAAAAGGATTTAACTTTATAGAATATCAAAATTAAAATTTAAAATAAAATTATAAAATATGCAAACTTTTATATTTTTATATTAATAGAATTTCTTTTAAATTGAGATTATACAATTTAAGCATTAGCAGATTATACAACAAACGACAATTCTTTTCTTTTAAATTAATTTCTCAAATGACCAACTAGCAGGATTCAAATCTTACACATTTTGATGTCTTTAGAGAAGTAATTGGTACACTTTTACTTCACTGGCTATACCAATAGATTTTAATACAGCATTAGTGTGATTTTTTACAAGATAAAAGTTCCTAATTATTTATAAATTCAGATTCAGAGAATAGGTAAAGTTAACCACAATGCTAATGCTTCAAATGAGAGAAAGAAAAAAGCTTACCAAGTAGGGGTGTAATCGAGCTGAGCCGAGCCGAGTCGAGCTTTGGCTAGTTCGGGCTTGATCGAGCTCAAGCCGAGCTTGATATCTCACTTGGTATTCACGAACTGTTCGCGAGCTTAAACGAGCCTAAAAAATTTAAAACAAAATACAAACTATAAGTTAAATTTATACATGAAAAAATTAAAAATAAATTATTTATTAAATAAATTACAATATATTTAATAAAAATTATGATTTTATTCTAATAATATATTTTCTAAAATATTTTTTACAATACGAATTTATATATATATAATCAAATTACTAAACATTAAAATTACGAGCTATCTCACGAGCTTCAATTCGAGATTGTTCGCGAGTTTCACGAACCGAGCTTTGTATAGCTTGAGCTCGGCTCGTTTATTAAACGAGCTTCAATATAAAAATTTCAACGAACTTTTATCGAGCCGAGTATCGAGTTGCTTGCAAGCGGTTCGGCTCATTTACAGCCCTATTACCAAGTAAGTATTTCTATCTTGAATGTTTGCTCATTTTTAAGATAGATACAAACCCAAGAATAAAAGAAGAAAATGGGCTCTTATGTGCTTGGAGACCGTCCATTCATTAGACTTCCAATATATATATATTATTTTTCATGTATTATTTATTTAATAAATGCTAGTTTTTGCTTATTTTGGCAAAAATCTAAAGGAAGAACATGAATTCTTCACTACCATCAAAGCAATAATTATTTATTTTATCATTTCAAGTCGTTGTTGCTAGTGGCAGCAAAGTTACCATGTCCAAGGGGAACGTTTTTGGTCACTTTAAATTGCTAAATGCTGTAAACACAAGCAATTGTTCACAATTTTTTTTCTCCTATAAATACCCATAAAATCATGATAAATTTTCATGATCACCACTCACTCAATCAATCAAGAATCCAAAATATGGATTTGTTCAGAATTTTACTTATTGTTATTGTTTCTCTCATAATGTGCTTGTCCCTAATGCACCCATCTCATGCCCAAAACTCACCACAAGACTACGTTGATGCCCACAATGCAGCTCGTGCACAAGTAGATGTAGCAAATATAATATGGGACAATACTGTTGCAACCTATGCACAAAACTATGCCAATTCAAGAATTAATGACTGCAGTCTTGTGCATTCTAACGGATCCTATGGTGAAAATTTAGCCAAAGGTAGCAGTAGTTCACTTACAGGAATTGCAGCAGTTAATTTATGGGTGGCAGAGAAGCAAAACTATAACTACACTTCAAATTCTTGCATTGGAAGTCAACAATGTTTGCACTATACCCAAGTGGTTTGGAAAAATTCTGTTCGTTTAGGGTGTGCCAGGGTCCAGTGCACTAATGGGTGGTGGTTCGTTACTTGCAACTATGATCCACGAGGCAACTATATTGGTGAGAAACCTTACTAGAAGAAGATCAATTTCAAAGTTATATTGGGTCTTACATGCAATGCTACGTCCATTTTTTAGCACAAATAATCTAAATAAACCCATCAAATAAATTGTATCAATAAGTAATACGGATTGAAATATTGATCTTGATATGAAAACAATACTTATTTGGATGTTGCATCTCCAAGTTTAAGGTTTTTTATTTTTATTTTTTAAAAGTTGAATACACGTTTTACCTCTAATACTTGTTGATTATTTTACATGTCCTAGCTATCATGCACTTTTACTTTTCTATTTTCTTGAATTTGTACTGTTGGTCCATTCAATATTTGTATTACATAATTAATACATTTACAATATAAAAAGAACAATTATCATGAACTTATATCAATATTTAGTATTTTTATTATTAATTTATTGTTAACTTGAACTTTATTACTTATACAAATAAATTATACCTTCTAGAAAAATATTTTTATTTTATTAATAAAATTATATATTTTAATTTTTTAAGAAATTTTGTAGAGATTATTAATCAATTGATAAGTTATATATAAAGTTAAAATTAAAAATCCTAACTAATATTTAAAAATATTATTATTTATGATTTCACTCTCACTAAAATAGTTTTTAATGCTTAAAATAAAATATTATAGTAAATACAAATATAAATTTAAAAATTATAAATTTAAATTATTTGAATAATTAAATATTTTAAGTAAAATAAAAAAATTATTAATTTTAAATTTAATATCAAGCAAAATTTCATTTTAATTATTTTAAATAAAAATATTTGTGTCATGTAGTGTGTTTGTATAAGTTAAAAATTTCAGCAGCGAAAAAATAGATATAATTGCAAATCAAGGATTATTATGTCATTTACATTCCAAATATATTAAATATAGAGTCCAAATATATGCATATATTTTATGTTGGAATTTCAATCACAATCATGTGAGATGCATAAACACAATAATAAAATGATAAACAAATATAAAAATTAAAATTGATGATATAGATTGTAATACTATTATAATCAAATAAAAATCTATAAATAAAGTTTTTCTTGAGTTATTGGAGGGAATTAAAATATTTTATTATTATTTACTATATTTAAAAACTTGTTTTTTCAAAATTAGTTAAACTTCCTAATATTTCTTTTTGTTGACGAGAAAAAGAAAGAAATGAGATGTTTAGATTAGAGAGTGACGAAGTTAAAGAAAATTTGAATGAAATTTTGGTATCTAGATAACCTCGCCGGAGAGAATTGAAAGCACAGAGAAATAAAAGATATTGAAAAGCCCTTCGTTTATAATCTTTTGTTTACAATGTTTATAATCTTTTGTTGACGATGTTTAGATTAAAGACGACGTTAAAGAAAATTTGAATGGAACTTTGGTACCTAAGTAACCTCGCCAGAGAAATTGAAAGCAAAGAGAAATGAAAGATATTGAAAAGCCCTTCATTTATAATTTTTTTGTTGACGAAAGAAAGAAAGACATAAATAAAATTGAGGGTGGGAGAGGGAGAGAAAATGAATTGGGAGAATAAGTAACAGCACGGGAGAGAAATCAAAGACAGATGAAACACAATTTCTTGATTTTGGTAAAATGTGAAGCTCAAACTGTTGCTATATAAACTGTACACATGTGCATATAGCTTGTGCATATAGACTATGAAGCATGGGCAAGAAACATAAAGGACACACAAATTCATTTATAAATATTCAAAATATTAGAGTTGTTTTATAAATATGAAAAAAATTATTAGAATTTATAAATAAATATTTAAAATATATATATATTAAAAATTATTTATTCATTATTAAGTAATATGAATTTTTTTATTTAATTAAAGAATATGAAATTCTTTTAAATTTATTTTCTTTTTTTATTTAGACAAAAAAATTAAAGAAATTTAGTTTTAGCCCAAAATGAGTTTTCATGTTGAAAACCGGTTTTTGGATAAAATATACTCCTGATATCCAAACTTTTACTTTATTGTAAATTAGTTATTAAACATGAATTTTTTTTTTTTTTTTTTAGCTCTTCTTTGTCATATGACTTTCATTTTATTTAAGAAAGGGTATTGTCAAAAAATTTGTAGCTCTCCAAATTTTTCTTCGAAACATTTGAATCCCTTAAGTCTTTTAACTTTTCAATCTAATCCTGAAGTTTTAAACAATTTTATTAATTATTCTCCTCGTCCTTTTATGTGGCTCTGATACCCCTGACTGAGTCTGCTCTTATTCAATTTTCAAGGTTGTTTTCAAAATTTTCATTAAATTTTAGAAAAATATAGATTTATTTGTAAACTATCTTAAATTTTGGACTACAATAGTAATGCAGAATTATATATGAATCAAAAAAATTTATAGCCACTTCTGTGAAATTTAAATAGAAGTTTGGTTTAGTGTATCTTTGTAGTGGTGGTTTAATGGTCCTCCTAGATCTATCCCTTGCAATAGCGTACTGAGATGTAGTAGCTTCATCATCGTTAGGCACCTCTGATCTCTCATATTATGTAACTTTTGGTTTGGATTATGTCCCAATCTGAAACTCCACTTTCATATCAGTATTTTGTTGTTGCACAGACTCATCACAAATGTCTCTAGGAGACGAGTTATGTCATATAGAATTTTCATCAAAGATTACATTATAACTAACAATAACCTTTCTCAACTCAAGACACCAAATCTTATACCCCTTAACACCAGACATATACCTAAGAAAGACTCACTTTGAAGACCTAGGTTCCAATTTACTATTATCAATATGAACATAGGCTGGACAACTAAATATTTTTAAGTCAGCATAACTAGCAAGAGTACCAGATTGATCATACCTCTTATGGAGTTTTCTTGTCAATCGCCGTTGATGGAGAATGGTTAATAAGAAAACAGGTTGTAACAGTAGTTTCAAACCAAAACAACTTCAATAACCCAAAATTTGAAAGTAAGTACCAGACATTCTCTAGTAATGTCTTATTCAAGCATTCAGTCACACTATTCTGTTGTGGAGTACCTGAAACTATCAAATGTCTAACAATCCCTTTCAGACTTACAAAATGAGTTAAACTCATTTGAACAAAACTCCAAACCAGTATTAGAGCAGAAACGTTCACCCGCTTCCTAGTCTGTTTCTCAATCATGGTCTTTCTCCATACATATAATTCGAATTTGAAATTTTATTTTAAGGGAATTTAAACTCAATTTTGCAAACTTATTAAGAAAACTTAAATTTTTTTATTTGAACCAAATTACCAAACATTATACATATATAAACTTGATATATAGCCATATGGTACCAGAGGAAGTTCTTACCAAAGAGAAGCTCAGAATCAACTTCTTGTTGATTCAAAATTTCTACGAAATTTCACGATTAGAGCCATTGTGAAATTTCAAGCGACAAGTTTGTACTGATTTGTTGAAAAGTAAAAAAGAAAAAAGAGCATGATAAAGAGAAAAATAATATATTTTGGACTTGTTTTCACATATATCATATACTTCTACTTTTATTTATTTTTTTTAAAATGTTTAGTTTGAAACAATAGCAATAAACTATAATTATAAGCCGATTCTTGCCACTAAAATTTATCAAACAATCAATCAGGTTAACAAATAAAAGAAAATGATTATTATAAAAAGATAAAAATTGGTATAAATTCTCAA
>CATIWK010340339.1:0-11962 GCA_949634005.1 Mallotus japonicus
AATAGCTTTTGTTGCCTCATTAACCATCTTAGACCTTTTGCTTTGAGGGAGTATGCGGAAGATTTTATCAATTTGGGCTTGCAACCTTTCGGCCCTTGATTCACAATGTTTCTCAAATTTGTCCATATCATTGGATAAGTCCATGATCATGTTCCCAATCCTATTGTTAGATATGTCCATTAGCTCTTTGATCTTTTTCATGATTCCATCACTCCAATTTTCGGCGTTCCCTCTCTTTCTTGCTCGACTCTCACTTTCATTTGTTTCTTCCTCTTCAGAATAGATGGCAAAGAAAGCTTCATATCCATTCTCTATGTCTTTCGACTTACCTTTGCCATCACTGAGTCTCTTTCCTTGAAATTGAGTTTTTGTTCTAGCCATCACAACAATGTTAGCACTTGACAAAATAAAGCAACACAAAAGAATGAAAATAACAAGAATAAAAACAAAAGAAAAGAAAATAAGGGTTTAAATAAGAAAAAGGGGTATGGAATATAAGAAATTCTTTTCCTAAAACAAAAAGGAAAAAGAAATAAATTTAAATTCTGACAAAAAAAAAAGGAAAAATAAAAATAAAAATAAAAATTATTAAGACAAAATTTCCTTTATCAAATAGGAATTAGGAATCAAATAGGAAGTAGGAATCAAATAGGAAATTAAGTTCACCTAGAATCCCAATTTAACAAGGAACCAAAATCAAAAATAAAATAACATAAAAAAATTAACAAACAAAATTTTAAATTAAAATTTGAAAAAGTTTAATTCCTCCCCTACACTTAAAATGTGCAATGTCTTCATTGCATGAGCATATGACAAAGAAATAGACAAGAAAAAACGAATTGCCATGTTCATCAGGGCGCATGGCCATGTGCGTAGGGGTGCACGGCCGTGTGCCCTGTTTAGTACATTTTTCTTGCATTAAGTTGCACGGTTGTGTGTAATATGTGCATGGCCGTGTGACCTGGTACTTGCGAATCTGCCTTTTGGTCACGAATTAAAAATGCAATGATGCTCTTGTGCAGCTCATATCAACCTGTTTCCAATACATTGTATAGGATAATTATCATAAACTCATTGCATCCATATAAGAGAGAAATTAAACATGAAACAAGAACAATTAACATTAACAAAATAAAATCCTTAACAACTTAAACAAAACAATCTTCAATCATTTAAACAAAACGCATCCAAACATTACAAAACATAACTTAAACAAAGACATTGTTCCACAAAACATAAAATAACGCAAAGACAACTTAAAAGAAACATTGTTCAAGCTAGAACCAAACAACATTAAAAAAAAAGGCTTCACTCTTCGCCTTCTTCCTCGGATGAGAATTCTTCTTCTTCCATCTTTTCATCATGTGGGAATGGTGGTGAAACAAAATTCTGGTAATGGAGGATGGTGCAAAGAATGAAGGGTGAGTGAATATGAGTAGAGAAGATGATGTGAAGAATGAATGTATGTGAGGAAGGAGTGGGGAGATGGGTATTTAAATAGAGGAGGTGGTGTAGTGGGAAATTGGGTAAAGTAGTCAACAGTTAGGTTTTTTAAGGTTTGGGAAGTGGGAAACGTGGTCAAGGTTAGAAGCCCCAAGTTTTTAGGAAGTGGGGAATGTTGGGAAGTGGAAAAGGTCCACTAAAAAGTAATTTTTTACGTCTTTTTAAAATAGGACAGCGCGAGGTGCACGGCCATGCGTAAAATGCAAATGGCCATGCTACTTGTACAACCAAAAATTGGCGATGTAAGGCGCACGGCCATGCTCAAAATGCACACGGCCATACGACCTATGCTAGCCAACTGTGACGCCGTAAAATGCACGGCCATGTGCAAAAAGCACATGGCCATGTGACCTGATCTTGCATTTTTTTCCACAAAAATTTTCTAAATAAAGCATATAACACAACACATTCAAACAAGGCATCACACTTATGACTTGTACATCACACTAAACAACATTCCACATAAATTAAAACTTAAAACCTCTTATAGAGCTCCTCCTTTCCTTCACTTCCTGAAATTATAAAAGAAACAAACATCAAAGCTAAAATAAATTTGCAAAAACATAAAAGAAATTATTAAAACAAAACAAAATAAAAACAATCTTGGTTAAGCCCCCAAGAAGCGCTTATTTAAGAGGTCATAAGCTTGACCATGGTATGAACTATGTGTTGGTGTTGCTCAAGTAGGCAAGGTGATGAAGATCATCTTCTTTGCCTCCATAGTACTTGTATAACCTCTGGCCATTCACTTTAAATTTTTCCCCTTGATTGTTTATTAACTTAACAACTTCATAGGGAAAGACATGGGACATTGTGAAAGGTCTTGGTCATCTAGTCTTGAGCTTCCTTGGAAATAGTCTCCACCTCGAGTTGTAAAGTAACACCTGATCTCCATTTTCAAAATTTTTCTTCCTTGCTTTTGCATCATGCCACTTCTTTGTCTTCTCTTTATATATCTCCTTGTAACACTTGTTCTCCAATCTCAAAGATTTAATCTTCTTTTTCAACAAATTCACCAATGAAACATCCTATTCCTCACTACGTTTAGCCGGCACAATTATAGGTAATGTCTCATTCTTTTTTAAGAAAGTGCAACTCAGATGATATGGTAGAGGTTTTAAGTCAAGCTCTAGTGGTTTTTTGATAGAGGGGGTTATGGGTTTTGTGTTTAAAGGTAGTTCATAGTGGGTCATTGGATTTTAAACTTTGAGAGACCTTTTTTCTTCATAAGAATGTTCCTGTAAACACTTATCTATATCCTCCAAATCATAAGATTTTGCCAACCTCCCTCGTTGGACTTCATTCACATTATCATCAACAATATCAACTCGAATACAAAAATCATCATCAGAGGGATATCTCATACCTTGATAGACATTAAACTTACAACTTTCATCCCCCACTCTCAATGTGAGTGTCCCATCATCAACATCAATTATAGCTTTTGAAGTATATAGAAAATGCATACTAAGAATCAAGGGAACATTCTCATCTTCCTTAAAGTCAAGTACCACAAAATCTACTATAAAGATGAACTTCCCTACCTTCACTAACACATTCTTCACTATGCCTTCTGGCTTCTTGATAGGTTTGTTTGCAAGCTATAAACACATACTGGTAGTCTTAGCTTCACCCAATCCAAGCTTTCTGTAGACAGATAAAGGCATCAAATTAATAGAAGCACCTAAATCACAAAGAGCCTTTGGAAAATTTAAAGTACCGACAGAGCAAGGAATAGTGATTCTCTCTGGATGTTTACACTTTAGTGGAAGGTTGCTCGAAATTATGGCACTACACTCTTTGTTAAGAGTGATAGTTCCATACCTTCGTAGCTTTTTCTTACTAAAGATAAACTCCTTTAAGAATTTCACATATTTGGGCATTTGAGCTATAACTTCGATTAAATGTATATTTATGTGTAGGTCTGTGAATGTCTCCAAAAACCTTGTAAACTTCTGAATATGCTCTTGCTTTCCAAGTCTTTGAGGATATGGGACCAGAGGTTTAGAAGGTTTTATTAGTGATGTTTTTGGCTGCTCCTTACTCTTTTCTTGAACTTCTAGCTCTTTTTCCACTTGCACTTCAACCCACTCATCTTCTTGTTCTTTTTCCTCTTCCTTCTTCTTTTCTTCATACTCCATTATTGCCTTTGGGGGTGGACCTCTGCTCCACTTCTTAAGGTGATTGCTTTCATATATTCTGTAGGATTCTTCTGAGTATTACTTGGTAATGAACCATGATTTCTTATTGATAAAGAATTTATCAATTGCCCCATTTGCATCTCTAAATTGTGAATAGAAGAAGAGTGATTTCTGAATATGAGTTGAGTGTCCTGGTACATTTGCTCAAATCTGCCCTCCAACCTCTTTGTAGCTTCATCTTGTTGACTCATTTTTGCTGAAATCATATCCATAAACTTCTCCATCTTACTCTCCAATGAAGCCATCGGAGATGAACTCTTATCTTATTGAAAATGAGATTGAGGATGTTGTGCATTCTGACCTCTAAAACCGAGTGGTATTTGTGGCCTCCACTGGTTGTTCCCTTGGTTGCTCTATGAAAAGTTGGGATAGTTCCTCCAACTTGGGTTGTATGTATTACCATGCACTGCATTTTGCTGTTGACCATTGAAGTTGCTCATATAGTTGATGTCCTCCATAGATAAATTTTGCATCAAATGACATTCAAAAGTAGGATGCCTCCCTTGACATAACTCACAAAAGGAAGATAATGGAGATGTAGAAACTGCATTAACACTCATCTTGTCTATCCTTTTTGATAAAGAGTCCATATTTGCATTCACCATAGTTAAAACATCAACTTCAATTGACCCTCCTTTCCTTGATATGGCCCTCTCATTAGTCCACAAACTCTGTGTATTAGCCATTTCCTCAATAAGCTCTAGAGCATCCTCAGGCGTCTTTGACATGACAGTTCCCCTAGCTGCTGCATCTATATTCACTTGGACTAAAGGATTGACACCTTTGTAGAATGATTGCACCAAATCCCATGAAGGTATCAATTGAGGTGGACACTGCCTTTGAAGATCTTTGAATCGGTCCCAACACTCATAGAAGCTCTCATCCTCTCTTTGATAGAAAGATATGATTTCATTCCTGATCTTTAAAACCTTTGCCGGTGGGAAGTACTTATTGAAAAAGGCTGTGTAAAGCTCTTGCCAAGTGGTGATAGAGTTAGGAGGCAAGCTTGTAAACCACCTCTTTGCCCTATCCATCAATGAAAATGGGAAAAGGATCAACCGGATTGCTTTAGGATGTACTTCATTCATTCTAAGAATCGAGTCATGTGACTAATTGGATCCTCATGTGGCAACCCACTGAATTATGAGTTTTAGATCATTTGGATCATTGCTGGCTTGATTTTAAAGTTATTTGCTGCTACCGTCGGCCTCACAATCGGTGTTTGGTCCCCTTAAACATTTGGACTCATAAAATCCCTCATGGTCCTCTGCCCATTATGTCCATTTTAAGCTGCTTACTGCCTTGGAGGCAGATTTATTTCTTCTTCTCCTCCGTTCATCCTATGACCTTGCTTTCTTTTTTTACGAACTTTCTTTTTAAGCTCCAAATTAAGTGGTATTGATGAGACTCCTTGCTTGCTTGTGCTATATGTTATGTGCATACACTAGCACAAATCCCAAAAATACCATAAACAGAATAAAAAAATGAAATAAAAAAAGTCTAAATCAAACAACACTATTTTCTTAACAATATCAATTTTGGCAATCCTCGGCGACGGTGCTAAAAACTTGATGCATAATCCGCAAGTATACGGAATCGTACAAGTAGTCATTAAATATCGATCCCACAGAGATTGCAAATCGAGTATTGTAATACTAATTTTGTTTGTTTGTTTAAACAACAAAAAATGGTATTTTGAATTAAACTAAAATTAAACAAAAGAAATCTGAAATCTGAATTAACAATCAATTTAAAGAGCTAGGGTTCTTATTATCAATTCAACCGTTTCTTAATATCAATTAATTCCTAAGCCATACCTAACCTTAATCCAATTTGAAGGCATCTAAAGAATCATAGGCTTTCCTCTCGGATAACCCTACAATTAACGAACTAGATTGACATATTAGATTTATAGCTCTCACTTACTAAGTGTTCGATTAACCCGATTTAAAGCTCCAACGCTTAATCAATATTAGTTGCTTTAATGTCTCTCAACTAAGAAAGCATCTAATAGGTTATTGTTTGAATCCAATGGAACCTATCTCTCAATCAAGCTTCATTGTGTAAATTCAATCAAAGGGTGGCCAATCCAATGAAGACATTAAGTTTAACAACAACCAAGGGATTTAGACTAATGGCTTAGGTTTAATTGCAGTATTCACATGGTTGAATTGAAATAAGAACCCTAACAAAGAACTTATCCACTCATGTTAATGATAAGAGACAAAGATGAAGAATAAAAGAAAATAAACATCATCATTAATTCAAAATAAAGATGAATAATAACAAATGTTTAGAAGAAATCCCCTTTGCAATAGAAGGCTTGTTGTTCTTCAATCCTTATGCTCAATCTCCAAAACCAACATGAACAAGAAAATAATTCTTTGTTCTCTCTAAGAAAAATTGATAAAAGAAAATGTAATGTAAATTTTTCCACCCATCACCTAATGAAATGAATGCTTTATATCTGGAGGCTACACACACATAAAGCCCTAGCCATCCAGCCCTAGATTGCCTCCTTGAGAAATCTCCATCATATCGCTCAAGATCAGTAGTTAAACTTCAAGTTCACATATTCTGCCAGCAGGTCACATGGCCGTGCATAGCTTTTTCTTCCCATAATTTGCCCAATCAACCTTAAATGCTCCTTACTTGCTCCTTTGACTCTTCCAGAACCCTTCATGAGCCCCATACATCCTTCCTTTACTGTCCTTTCATCTTACATGCATAAAAATAACCAAAAATAAAATAAAAATACTAAAAATACACATAAACACAAATCATGCACACATACACTTAATTAAACAAAAACTCAACACAAAGCACACAAACTAAACTAAAAAGACACCTAATCCTAACACAATGAGTGCTAAAATAATGCATTTCTCACACTCATCACAGTTGAAAGGACAATGCTATTTATAACCGCGCTAATGATGATCTTTGATATGGGGATATTATGACTGTTATACCCCTATTATTTTGGGCTTGAATCCCATTCAGTAGGGGTAATCTTGAGACTTTCTAGAGCCTTTCGTGAAGTTTATAAATGTGAAATGGATCGATTATGAAGACACTTTCATTTTCTTTTTGTGCTGCTCTTCCTTTTATTTTGTTTTTGCTTGGTGCTTTTGCTGTTATTCTGCAATTTTCTTTCTTGCTTCGACATTTTGCAAGTGATTTTTACTGTGCGTTTGTACTGAAGAATCACTACTTAGTTATCCAGGTGAAAAACCTTTGCCTTTTATTTTACTCTTTGTATCTTTTGATTGTAAGTGTAATGGCTCCCAGAGAGCAAGTGAAATCCAATCTGTTTGAGTCTAGGGTAGATAAGGGTATGCTTGACTGGTTTAGGAGATGATATGGCATTCCCCAAGATTATTTGTTGCATACTACTGATAAGAAGGAACATGAACCTTTCATAGACGCCATAAAAATGGTGGTTTATCAAGATCAATTGGAGGGTGGACTGAGATTCCCCCTGGATCCCTTTGTGAAGGGTTTTTTGAATAGATATAATATAGCTCCTGGACAACTGCATCCCAATAGTTATAGGATTTTGACTGGGTATATAGAACTTATGAATAGGGAAGGTAGAGAGCCGGATTTAGAGATGTTTCCATTTATATATAGTTTGAATAAGAAAAAGGGGGAGCTTACGTTTTCCTTGTTAGCTGTCCCCAATCTAAGTCTATTTGTCAAAGTCCCAGACTTACCAAAGTCTTGGAGACATAAATATTTTGTTATTGAGCATCCGACAGAGTTCATAAGTGTCCGCCAGTTGTGGGTTGATGAATGTCATAAAGTAAAGCGTCTATCAAAGTTGCCTAGTGAAGAGGCGGAGCTAGTGCATAATCTTCATTCTCGGAGTATAGCCGAGGGGACATCTGCTGAGAATTATTCTTGGTGGTATTTCCGGAGATATAGACAGTGATGGTAAGTTCTGAGCTTCGTGAAGGTATCTTTCTGACTTTATTTTCCCTTTATTTGTAGATGGCTGACTTTTTCAAATTTGCGGATGGGCTGGATCTTTCATATGACAAGTAACACAGAGGCACAGGAGCAAGCACAGGAGATCATAGATTTGACCTAAGTGCTAGAAGATTTGGAGGTCCAGTTTAATCCTCTATCAAGTGTTGGTAAGAGCTTGGCTATAAACCCGGCCCGAGTGGGAGCTGCTGAAGCTCTTAAAAAATGCTCCCGAGATAAAAATCTGGACGAAAAGCAACTGATAGAAGGGAGCAGACTATATGTCAAGAGTCCCAGGATACCTAGATGCCCGGATATGAGGAAATGGATTATGCAGAAAATAAATCCTTCGAGCATTCAGAATGTTCAAGTTCAGGATCAGTATGCTGAATCTCTGCACCTTCCAACTGACATTCTACGATGGATGGACCTTGATAAGGATGAACTGCCCAATGCCTTGATCTCTCATACTCTAGAGGTATTTATCTGACCTTGTTGATATTAACACTTCCACGTAGATGATTTGAAATGTCTGAATATTATTCTTTTTAGCTGCAACAAGGGTTGTTGTTGTGGAAGGATAATCAGTACTTCCTGAGGAGTGAGAACAACTTGAAGGAGGAAAAGCTAGGCTTTATCGCCATAGAGTATGAGAAGAAACTTGATGCGGCTAAGCTCGCTCTGGAGCTTGCGGAAGCTGAGCAAGCTAAGGGGAAATCTGAAGTTGAGTCTTGCCAAAAGAAGATCCAAGAGCTCGAGCATTCTCAGGCTCAGCTCACTGAAAAGGTAGAGAGGTAAGACTCTGAGCTTGTGGCTTTGAAGAAAGAGTTAGCTGAAGAAAGGAAATCCCAGAGCGATGATATGAAAACTTATTAGAAAATGGTGAAGGGATTCCTTAAAGCCTACAGTCTGAGTCCCGAAGAGTACTACTTGCTCAGCATAATGATTTGGATTTCTCTAAACTGGAAAAGTTATCATCTAACAACCTGGCAAGGTTAGCTGATGAGGAAGACGCTGCATGAAAGTTTGCTTCCAAGCAACGAAAGGATCCAAAGGTTGCTGGAAAGAAAGCTACCACTGCTGAGAAATCCATCTCCGAGCAACCGACTGATCCAAAGGTTGCTAGAGAGAAATCCACTGCTGAAGCTGATAGTGCTGCTGCTAAGATTTCTTCAAAGCCCAAGAATCAATCCTTGGAAAGTTCAGATCCAGTACCTGCTGATGTTATTTTGCCTCTTGGAACTGAGGCTAATGTAAATACTTAGTAGATTTTCTTTTTCCTTTTCCTTCTTTTTTTTTAACTGATGTAAGGACATTTTGAAAATCAACGAAAGAGTACTTTTTATTTCATCGGAACTTTAGCTTTCTTGAGTACAATTTCTCTACTGATAGTATTTTTTCAGACTATCTAAATTCCAATATCGATGCAACTCTTCCCTTGCGCATCTTTAATCTTATATGCACCTTTAGTAGTGTTCTTTGTGACTTGGTAAGGGCCTTCCTAATTTGGTCCGAGCTTGCTCGTTTCGAAGCTTCCTTTTCCAATGTCTGCCCTTCTCAGTACGAAATCTCTGACCCTGAATTTTCTTGGTCGGACATGTTTGTTGTGATACCCAGTAATTCTTTGTTTCTGAGCTTCTGAAATGATGGATGCTCGTTCCATTCTTTCCTCAAGCAAGTCCAAGCATATCCGAGCATTAAGATTGTTAATGTCCAGATTCAACTCTCCCATTACTCGATAACTTGATGACCCAATCTCCATTGGTATCACTACATCCGTGTCGTACGTCATCCTAAAAGGTGTTTCTCCTGTTGTTGAGTTCTTCAACCCAGTTTCTTTTTTTTTTCGTTTAACCTCTTCTTCAACCCTTGCATAATGATTCTGTTAGTGACTTCCGTCTGCCCATTCATCTGTGGATGAGCTACTGAAGTGAATCTGAGCTTGATGCCCAGATCTGAATAGAATTTCTTGAACTTCTCGTTGTCAAATTGCTTCCCATTATCTGTGATCAAAGTATAAGGTATGCCAAATCTGCAGATAACCTCTTTCTTAAAGATGTGATGGATCCAAGCTTATGCGATGGTTGTGATAGCTTCCACCTCTACCCACTTGGTGAAGTGATCAATGGCCATAATTAAGAAGTTCTTTTAGGATGTTGTTAGTGCAAAATCACAAGCGCACGGTATCGCCAAGTAGTATAAAAAATATCGTTCCCACGAGGACTCGTTCTAATCACCTATTAACATAATTCTTTATTGTCTAAAGCTTTCAAGTATGGAATTTAAAAAGAAAATTTAATGGCAATTAAATGAATTTATAAAATAAAACAACTCTAAAAATAAAGGAATAACCTATTGTAGAAAGCAATGGTTAGGAATTAAATCTCTTCACAATCCTTAGTTAACCTTAATTAATGAACCTACTAGTCTTGCAAATCCCGGGTAACTCTAAATTATTCATTAATCTTTCTCAAGTAATAACCAATTTTAATTCATAACCTTCAAACAAGAATATTAAATCCTAACTCTCGTACTGAACTCAATCCCTTGAATCAAATTATAAATTCATTAACCCACACCCGATTGGAATCTAATTTACTTATGATATCTCTACCTATAAGCGTTTTAAATCTATATTTATAGATCCATTAAGATTTTGATCTCTCAACCTAAAACCCTAATTATAATTATGCTAATGGTGATTAAACATCAACATATAATAAGCACAATAATTATAGTTTGCAAGAACTAATAATTCATAAGTTAGTGTTTGGGTTGTGTCTACTAAATTGTTTTCATATGAGATATGTTTGTCTAACTATCCTAATTAATAAATAATTTTGGGTTTGGTGTTGTTGAGATTGCATAACCTAGAAGTTAGGGTCTTTGGTTGTGGTTGAATAATTTTAATTTGTGTTGTTTTGCTTGAGGATAAGTAAGGTCTAAGTGGGAGAATTTGATATATGCAATTTTTACATATATTTTAAGTTGATTTTTAATAAATTTTATGTGAATTTTAGATTAATAATATTTATCTTTAAAGAATTTAGGTTTAAATAGGAACGACTTTTAGTTTAGAATTTTAATTAGGATTTTTAATATTTTGGGTATAATTTTAGTTTAATTAGGAGCATTTTTAGTTTTCATTATTTTTCCCTCTTCTTGTAGGTAATTTTATTTAAGGATTTCTCAAAATAAAGATAAAAATCGAGCATGACCATGACATAGGCATGTTGCACCCTGTGTCATTGACTGGATCTTTTGAAAGTCAGAAGCACACCCTGCAACATTGGCATGCTGTGGCCCGTGTCCATCTCTGCCAAACTTGAAGAATGTAAAGAAATATCAACACGGCTTGAAGTAAGGCCGTGTGCCTCTCTGAGTAAAAGTTTAAATTAAGCATGATCATGTTTTAGGCCGTGTTAGATGGATAGAAGTTAAGCACGGTTGGAAGCACGACCTTGTCAAGGACCGTGCCGGATGAGAAAAGTTTTCCTTATGAATTTGGATTGAGAAATTCACAGGAAACAAGGACTCAATCATGCAATGCTTATATAAAGAGGGATATGAAGAGTATTATGAACAAAGTAAACACTCTGAATGTGACACCTATCCCTATCGGCGCCTTCATTAGATGATTGTAACTCTTAAACTACCTAACTATTTGCACAACATGTTAGTTAGTGTCTGCAATAACAATTTTTAAAAATATTATTTCTTTAAAATAACAATTTATAATTTAGAGATATATTTATTTTTTCTAAAAATATTATTTTAATTTATTGATGTATTTCTAAATAATATTATTTTTCTAAAATATTATTTTTTAATTTTAAAATATAATAATTTTTATAGAGTAGTATTTTTTTTTAATTTAGAGATATAACTTAATTTTGTTTTTATTTAATCTACATAATATGTTAGATAACTTCATAATATTTAATGGAAATATATTTATTATATAAATATATATCATTTTCAATTAATATTATCATAGCCATAAACCGAATTTTTACAATTCGATTCGATTCTCAATTCTCAATTTACAAAATAGAGTTTTCGAATCTCAATTTGACAACTATGACTGCAAGTAGTTGAAAGATTCCAACAAAAAAAAATGTAAAAAAAAAGTTAAAAATACAAAGATACCTTAATGTTTTATTTTAATTTTAAAGCATTACAAAGCTATACAATGTTTACATTTTTATCATTAACATATATAACTTAGAATAAAAAAAGTGTGTGCGTGTATATATATATATATGTATATATATACACACACACGCTTA
>CATIWK010340463.1:0-18420 GCA_949634005.1 Mallotus japonicus
ATAACCTCCATCATAAACCAAAAAGATAAAGAAAGTAAAATGATAACTTCATAATCAAATAAACATACTTAAGATAGAAAAATCAAATGAAATTAAGACTAAACTACCCTTAAATACTATGCATATTTGCATTATATCACCTCGCCGACGGCCAAACGGTAGCCAAAACAGAGGTACTTTCATTACCTGATTCAACTGCCAAGAACAACTCCCGAAACTGTGATTTTTCACTACGGAGTCAAGATTTTGGAGTTTTGGAGGACCCAACAATCCCTTATCTTGACAGTTACTGTTCTTGTTGCTTTCATTGCTTATCTTTAGCTTGGCAATATCAGTATAAAACGGATCCCACGTATCACTTTTCACCCAAATGGAGTGGTCGGAGGTGACAACTCCCTATTTGAGCTACCATTGCTTGAAAACGACCAGCTTCCGATTCCACCCAGTATAGATTCCGGCGATCCGACCATGACCCAATTCTTCTATTGAGTTAAAGAACCAAAACAAGAACACATCAAAACCAAAAACTTCCATTACAATAACAAAAAAAAAAAAACCCAAAATTTTAAATCTCAATTACCAACGCCAAATCAGACTCGCCATTGAAGCAGCATAAGCAATCATCCCCACTGTTGCTCTCAGAAGGGGTAATGAACTCAAGAAATTGAGATGGAAGCAAAGATTCTATATCTTGAAGAGAAGCAGAGACAGACATGTATGGTTTGAGCAATAGGCGACAATCGTTTAGCCGTCGCCAGGAGAGGAAGTTGGGACAGATGATGGAGAGGGTGAGAACCGGCCACCAAAAAAAAAAAAACAGAGAAGAGGCGTAGCTTTCTGGAGATAGAGAGAACGAAGTTGATTTTTTTTAATTGGGTTAGATTTTGTGAAACGATGTCGTTTCACAATGTTGGGCTTGCCTAATCAGCATCTATGTGTCTTCTTTTTTTCACCTATTCGCAGATAACGACCTTTGAAACCACGCGCTTAACTTTCATTAATGGAAGGATGCTAAACTTAGAAAAATAAAAGTTGACTCAATTAAAGACAAACTTTCATTAAAGACCAATTGAACGAAAGCCGATAAATTTAGGGACCTAAAAATGGTTTTATTCTTATAAGTTCAAGGGGATAATTTGACGTCTAGTTCGTAGAAAACCCCTTCCATTAAAATGTTCAATGACTTTTTAAGTCCACAATTGTGACTAGAAACAAATTGTTTTCAATGATTAATGCAAGAGTAATGATACTCATAGCAGCTGACCACTTGCATGAGAAAGAATTTTTATTAAATTTTTTTAGGTGAGGGCAGTTTCATTTGAAAGAACATTTTCAAAAAATAGCAGCCCGCCTACATTTACCATTTCTCTTAATGCAATTCTATCCTTTTTAAAATATATATATATATATATATATATATATACATATATATATATATATTCATACCCTTCTCCCTTTCTCCTCCAATCTAACATATTAATGATTAGTGCTATTTTTTTTTTTGAGAATTAATGATTAGTGCTATTTTTTTTTATGTTATTTAGTGCTATTTATGTTAGAGATATATTGCATATATAAAAAAAATGAAATGACATAATAATTGATTTGTATTATATAAATTTCATTTTTTTTTTCAAGAAATAAATTTCAATTATTGACAAAGTGAATTATACGCTAAAGATGGCCCAATCGCCAGATGTTTCTGGGCTCGTGTGGAGCAAACTTGTTATATACGTGTATATGTACAACAGTGCAACCAAAAATAAGTCGAGGTATGGACAAAAGGTGTGGAAGTGAGAGAAGAAAGGTAGCCCGTGAACTTTGATGAGCAGTGAAGTGCAGAGACTCGGAGGTAGAAGACACAAAAAGAAGAGAAGGGCATATATCAATAATATTGGAATCCGACAAAAAACTCATATACAACACAAGGATGAAGCAGGAGGAAGAAGAGCAGTACATTTGAAGATGACAGCAAGCTTTGTATTTTTGTCCCCGTCATAATAAGATATAGAGACCTGTGGACGTGACACAGCTACATGCATGTGCTTCGCAAACAACAAACAACCAATCAAATTTATCAGTACAAAACCAACACAGTTACGGATCAATAATATATGCTTTTGCATTAGAGCATCATTAGTTGGTTGGTTTTTGTGGAAGATCAAATGCATGATGCCTATTGACGGATTCTTTAATCTTATACGTCTGAAACATACGTACCCAATTGCCACTACATGTACTAATCACTGATTAATCATTTTGTTATACATGCAGAGAGAGATCTACTTCTTGTTGTCTTTTTACATTATTTCGCTCGCTTCAAGCATATGGTATTTTTTTTTTCATGCATTTCACTGCTTTTCAGGACTTGAAATGCGATGCAACAAAGGAAAAAATTATACTAAAAATAGGAGAAATAGAGGGAATCGATTTCTTGAACTAAACCTTGCTTTGCTATATGGTATCTACGGTATTTATTTTGCCCAACTAAATGGTGAAGCCCAAAAAGCCATTACAGGAAGCTTCAATAGTTTTCAACAAGGAGCAGAAAGGAATAACACAGTTGAAATGAATTAAAAAAAAAAAAAAAACATTTCTTAATTAAACAGTAACGTAAAGTTGGCTGTGATCACTTTTTCGATCCTGAAACCCTTCTAATCAAGACCAGCAAGCATAGCACACGATAGAAAATGAAGAATCCAATTAAAATGTAGATGTTAGTCCATCTGTGCTTCTCATGGAGTCCTCTCTTCTGCAACACATCACTTCCACTCACCATGCAAGTCTTGGTATCTTCATACCACAAGAAACACTTGGACACAAGGCAAGAATACTCATTGATGAGAAGTGCATCAAGAGCGTACTTGTACATGGACAAAAAATGCATGAATAGCCAGTACTTGGGCATGCTATCTTGCGAAATAAAATAGCCGGAGAATAAAAAGAAAGCACCCAGAAGTATGGTCACTAGTGAAGTTCCAGCTATATAATTTGGAGCAAGAGAGCTCAAGAATAGAACAAATGAGTTTGCCATTAAGACTATGACCCATATAACCAAAACAAAGTAAGCAAAAGCTTGCCAAGAAGCGCAAAGACCCACCAAAAAATAAACTGAGATGGAGTAAATGATAGCGATTGCAAGCAAGTATGGCAAGAAGACAAGAGTATTCGCTGCTAGATAAGATGATAGTCTATAAGCACCACTTGAAGTTTCTCTTAGCAAAATTGGCCTTTCATTTATGAAGATTGGGAGAGTTTCAGTGGTGGAAGATAGAAGGAACGTTAGAGTGAAAGCAAATAGACCAAACCTCTTTTCAATGCCTTCCTTGTTGTATCCAATGTTGATGTAGATTGTTCCTAAAACAAGACCAACTATAAGAGCTTCTAATGTATTTGTCAATAAAAGCTGTCTTGTTCTATAAATAATCTTCCAAAACCTATTGTAAAGAACAAGAACTTCATGGATTCTTGAACTCCTGTATTTGATATCTCTTGCTTTGTTATCAGAAGGAGAACTAGCCGCAGCATCATCATCTGAGGATGGAGAGACAGACGAAGAAGGAGTACTAGGTTTACTCTCTTGTAGCTGATTCAAAATTTCCATAGCATATTCAAGTGCATTGAGCTGTGGCGGGACAGTAAAGCCATTAGAGAGCAAAAAACTTTGAAGGGAAAAAAGAGTTCCATGATGAACGACAGTTCCTTTAGACAACAGAAGTATCCTATCAATAGTAGAAAGGATCTTGAAACTCGGTTGATGAATGGACAAGATTACTGTTCGGAGACGTGAAGTAGCAATGGACTTAAGCGTTTGCATTACATTAAGAGCTGATTTACTATCAAGTCCTGAAGTGGGCTCATCAAGAAGTAAGACACCCGGGTCATGCAGGAGGCTCAGCCCTATTGAAACTCGCCTAAGTTCACCACCTGATAGGCCATGACCTACCCGGGCGTTGGCCAAGTGTGTTAAGCTCAGGTCATTGAGAAGAGAATCAACAATAGTAGCAATTTCGGATGATTTTGGATGAAGAAGACGTGCAGCATAGATGAAGGTCTCAGAGACAGTAAGCAAAGGAAGGAATGCATCATGCTGAGGGACATAGGCTGAGAGCTTGCGAAAAGACGAAGGGTTGATAGGGGAGGAGTTCAGAAGAAGAGTGCCAGTAGTTGGGGAAGTTCTTGCAGCTAAAATGTCTAGAAGAGAGGATTTTCCAGCTCCACTAGGTCCAACAATGGCAAGAATTTGAGATGGATAAGCAGTCAAAGACACATCTCGAAGGATGTAACTTGGTGGGGTTGAAGTGCATGGTTTGAAGAGAAAGAACGTTGAAATGCTCCTTGTTATCGTGGTGGATTTAACATAGGAGATTGATAAGGCTGTTAATTTATGTGTTTTAAATGAGGTTGGTGGTGGTGGTGGTGGCTGCAGCAGCGGCAATGGTAGCGGTTGTGGCTGTGGCTGTGGTTGTGAGGGTGAAGATTGTGATTGGTCTTCCATTGAGGAGAGGGGTAAGGTGACAGAATTAGATGGAAGGAGAATCTTTGAGGTTTTGAGAAAAAGATATAGAGAGAGATGTTGAAGAAAGTTGCCATGGAGTTTTGTGTATGATGTTAGTGGTGGATAAGAAGATGAGAGAACTAAAAAGTTGGGGGGTGCCCCCAGGCCCCAGCCAACCAGTGTTGTTTATATTAAAAGGATAATTATTTACAATGTGTATCAAAAGAAAAAAAATATTCACACAATTAATTAAAGCAATGCCTAACTTGAGAAAACTTTTTTTTTTTTTGTCAAAAGGAAATTGCATTCCATTAGCAAATGAGAGTTTAATGTCTTTCAAAGAAAATTGAAAAAACTTATTTATTATTCAAGAGGGTGTGGATGAGTTAATAGGAGACTCTTTCAGATTAATCAGAGATTTTGGATTCAAACTTTGAATATACAATTACTTTAAAATTTTTAAAGTAGATCTTTGTCGGCAGAAAAAATGATTCAGTTAAATATGAACAATTGAAGGAAAAGTTAAATGGAATAGTAGTGTGACTCAACTCTAAGAGAGTTAAGTGGTTGTTACTGGTTAGATTAGATGAAAATTGGCATATATATTAATAGTAGGGTCAGATCAAAATGAATCATGTGAACTTTAATGCACATAAACATTATATTATTTTTAAGCATCAAATCAAGTAGCTAATGGGACAAGAGAGATACAAGTGGGTTACTAGTGGTTTTGCTGTAGAGAAGAGAAAAGAGAGGGGGCTTTGCTTGCAGTATAATTAAGTTGTTAAAGTTCACGAGTTCACTGTACTGTTCTATTCAAAGACAAATATGTGTCATGACCTTGAATGAAGCACCCAGCTCTACACTCGACGACGAGTTCTTTGCATTAAATAGCTTCCCGTCCGTGACCCTTTGGTCCACATAAATGAATATACATATGAAAATATTTTAATGTGCAACGTCTATCGTCCATGAAAATTTGATAGGTCATTGATTGTTCAAGGTTATGGTTATGGATAACTTTGAGAATGCATGTAGGGACTGATTAAGGACAACTCTTTTTCATGCTCCATTGCTCCTCCTGACTCCTGTCGTCTTGCACTCTTCTTCTTCTTCTTCTTCTTCTTCTTCGTTTTTTCTTCAAGAAAAAGGAGATCGCCATTTGGAATTTTGTCCAAATAGATATGCTACTATCAAACTGTGTACCTTTGTTAATGTAGTAATGTGCCTAATTTATTTGATATTTACATATGGAATTGGAATCAAGATGTCCATTGACGTATTTTGTTAGATGATGGATTTTTTTTATGGGTACTATATATATATGGTGAGATGGTGATGAAGGTGGAGATGGAGATGGAGATAGCCATAAAATAAAGAAACCATGGAGAAGTAAAGTTAAATTGCATCCTATTTAGAAAAAAATTATAATTTTATATATTGAACATTTTTATGTATATTGAAAATATTATATTAAATTATTTAATTTATAATATATATTTACTTACTAAAAAATAATTTTTAATAAATATCTTTAGATTATTTTTTTAAACAGGTTATGTGAACTAGTCACAATAATTGCAAAAACTTCAATACAAAAATAAATAAATTTGTTATCAACTAGGGTAATAATAGAATTAGTCACAAAATTTTAAAACACTTTTAACTTATTAGAACACAGAAAAACTTAATCACCAGATAAATTGTTGAATGAGAATTGTTCAGAGTCCATATCATCATGATAACTTGGCTATATATAAGAATACAAGCCTAGGAATTAAACCTTAAATCAAATACTAATAAAACTAATTCCATCCTAATTTTGAAATTAATATCAAATCCAAAACTATCAAATCAAATAGCCCATAAACTGGCCCTATGGGCCTTATTACAGAAAGCCCAAGAAATATTTCAACAGGTGTAAACAATATTAAATATTTTATATGCAACTAGTTTTTTGCTAGAAATAATTTTCAACAAAAATCTTTAGATTGTTTGAACAAGAGCTCCATCAAAATAGAAAGAAGGTATCTTGTTATCAGCATAGGATGATAATATGATTAGAAAAAAATCATAACCCTTCTGACTTACTGCAAATGAATCCAATAAAAATTTGCTTTGAATAACGAAGCTGACCACAAAGATCTAATACCAAATTGCATCCAATAAGAGTTTACTTTGAATAGGGAAGCTGATCACAAAAATCTAATATCAAATGGGAGGAGTAAAAGAGTTGGGTTTTCTTAAGTCTAAGTGAATGTATCTCTCTTTATTATTCAGCTGACTAATATGTATATAAAAAGTACTTCTAAAATTAACCAAAGATAAATGTTGCAAAACATTCAAAATATATCAATGCACTGGGGCTAGGAACGATAGAGATTTTCTATGCCCAAAAAGGCAAAAACCCCAAAAATTGGCCCATATACAATGCAAATTTCCAGGTGTATGTCATTTTGTTTTGTTATCATTTATATGTTTTTTCCTTTATAATTCGATTTTTTTTTTCATTTCCCATCTGAAGAAGACTTTCTAGGTTCGGGTTCCTGTTTTCTGATCAGCTACTATATATAATGGATACTGGCCCCATTTTGTTCATGAATTAATCAATTTGAGTTGAAAATTAGATAATATGGAAAAAAAAAAAGACTAACAAAAACAAATAAAAGAAAAAAAAAAGACTAGTTTAGTGTGGTCGTTTTTGAAGGACTAGTAGCAACAATCACGTCTAAGTCAATTGAAGTTTTTATTAAGATAAGCAAAGGTATTCGCATTTGAGAATAAAACTCATAATTTACCACCCAGAAGCTAGGCCCCAAAGAGCACAACATATGGAAAATCATTACCTGAAACTTTGACCCAATGGCAACAGGCCAATATGCGAATGGGAATTGTTTTTTCACACCCACCTTAGATAGAAAGGAATATATGATGGTGGACTTGGACTAGGTTATACTGATTGGCTAAGATAAGAAAATGCACCAACTAACATACATGTCATAATTTTATTGCTCACACTAGCACAAGCGGTAAAAAAAAAAGACCTCACTGTATAAATAAATATTTGCGATGCATATGTATATGCCATTAAGTTGTAACGTTTCTTTAAAGACATCATAAACTGTAAAATTATATTACTGTCACCGTCGATTTAGAAAGAAATTAGAGTTGTCCTTACAATCCATTAAAATTTAAGTCATATGACATTTTTATTAAAAATATATATATATAGCATGCATGTAAATTATTATTTTACATTTATTTTTATGCTAAACATATAAATTTTCTAAATTAATTAGAAAATGATTTAGATACTCGAGTTGTTATTATTATCCATATGAAGACACAAGCAAATGATCAAATAATATGGCATATGGTAAACATGAGACAAAAATTAGAATTTATTCAGAATTAAAAGTTTTTTAATCTGAGGGTAATATCATTATATGAAGTGATTGTAATATCTAGACAAAGTAGGAGTCAAGATAAAGAAATGTAAACTAAAAGTGCAATGCGATTACTATTGTTGCATATATCGCAGAGTTATAATGATTCATCCCACAATAGAAGGTTCTAATGCAATTAACTATATAGAAAATTTAACTCAATTTAATTTTACAAAGGATCAATTTGAAAGGTTTCATAAATTCATCATCAAAACAAGCCTATAGTTAAGTCAAATATCAATCAAAGTATCTAAACGCGTTTGATACTAGCCCTTGTTTTGTACGTTTTCGAGGAAAGTGTCTTTTGCTTCTCAATGTACATGCACATCTATAAAGAGCAACCCACTACACACCCATTTGCACCATCGCATTTCTCTCTTTGTTTCCAAAAAGAAACCCAAAAAAAAAAAACATTAACTTGTCTGGAATTGATCAACTAGAAATACCCAGTAGTAGAAAAGAAAATGGCAGAGAAGGAGCAAACACCCCATCCCTTGGTAGCCAACGGTGAAACCCGTAGCGATGAAGAATCAGGCGCAGGAGCAGCACAAACAAAAGACCTGAACAAAAAGAAGCGCATGAAATGCATAGCGTTTATTGTAGCGTTCACTATCTTCCAAACTGGAATTATACTGCTATTTGTATTTACTGTTTTGCGATTCAAGAACCCTAAATTTAGGGTACTTTCTGCCTCAATATTTGATGATAACTTCCAGGTTGTCACAGATGCTGCAGCCCCATCTTTCAACTTCACGATGAGCACTCATTTTGGCGTCAAGAACACAAACTTTGGTCACTTCAAGTATGAAATGAGCACTGTTACGTTCGAATATAGAGGAACAGTTGTTGGTGCGGTCAATGTTGATAAGGCAAGAACTAGAGCTAGATCAACCAGAAAATTCAATTCTATTGTGACCCTGAAGACCGATAAATTGCCTGATAGTTTTGAGCTAAGTAACGATATCCGTTCTGGTAAAATTCCACTCAGTAGCTCGTCAAAGTTGGATGGGAAAATTCATTTGATGAAAGTAATAAAGAAGAAGAAGTCTGCAGAAATGAATTGCACTATGAATGTTGATATTCAGACAAGAACACTCCAGAACATTATTTGCAAGTGATCATCATCACCTGCTTGTTTTTGTTTTGATAGAGTAATGTGTATTTGAACTTGGTTTGGCGAGTTATTGCAATTTCTTAATTTTCCTTTTTTTTGGCTTATTTTTTGATGTTGTTATATATATATATATCATTTATCTATTTGATATTAATTTATATATATTCAAATGATTTTCAAAAACTTCCTCTATTTTTTTTAAATATAATTAAGATAAATTACCAATGATGTTTGGTCTAATAGTTAAGTTCTTGTGGTATCACTTAGAGATTCTGGTTCAAATCTTCTCACCTTTAATTTGTAATGATAAAAAAAACTAAGATAAATTAAATTAAATTTTGGTACATATTTTGTATTGCACACAAAAACTCTCTTCTTATACACATTTATTTAGGAATAAAATGATAAAATTAAAAAAAGAATTTGGAGTTTTGTAATTAGAAAGTGAATTATCATTATTATAAAATGGTAGAAGACCATAAGCATATCATTTTAAAACGGTCAAGTGGGGTAGAAGAAAGACAGTAAAAATGTCTTTAGTAGTTAGGTGCCTTTCCACAATCTTGAATTCATATTGTTCCTATGAGAAAATATCACAATCATGCCTTATTCACATGATTTTCAAAAACTTACTCTATTTTTTAATATATAGTTAAGATGAATTGCTAGTGATACTTGATCTAATTGTTAAGTTCTTGTGGTATCATTTAAAGATTCAGGTTCAAATCCTCTCACCTTTAATTTGTAATGGTAAAAAAAAACTAAGATAAATTAAATTAAATTTTGGTACATATTTTGAATTGCACACAAAAACCCTCTTACTCTATACACATTTATTTAGGAATAAAATGATAAAATTAAATAAAGAATTTAGAGTTTTGTAATCAGCAAGTGCATTATTATTATTATTATAAAATGGTAGAAGACCAGAAACATATTATTTTAAAACGATCAAGTGGGGGTAGAAAAAAGCCAGTAAAAAGGTCTCTAGTAGTTAGATGCCTTTCCACAATCTTAAATTCACATTGTTCCTATGAGAAATTATGACGATCATGCCTTATTCATTTTACACTTGATATTCAAATTCTAAATGATGCTAATTGAAATGAGAAAGTGATTTTATGTGCTGCTACTACTATTTTATTTAATCAACCTCTAACCACTAACGAGACTCGAATGGTTGGAAGTCTATTTACACCTAGCTGCTGCCAATTTTCCAAAGCAAATGAAGTCAACCTCATCACACTTTGAGGGCGATTGCCGATGGACAAATACAATGGCTGACACGCACAAACAGGGCTTGCTTAGTTGAGCTTTTGCAAATTGCATATTGCCTTGCGGCTCATTGAATACTACTGCAGGCTTTGATTATAGCTTCTTAGTCTCGTTCATTTAACTTGCGAAAAGCCCAACTTTGACCCAAATAACACACCAATTGGACCAACTTGCGCCAGTTGTTGCCGTTATTGTTGTTTGTTTTGGTTCGTATGTTAAATTGCAAAACTCTTTTTTTTTTTTCCATTTGACGCTACGGTATCCGGTAGTCATTAAAGCTCCGATTATTTTGGAGTAGAGTCAGGTAGACCCATAAAGAGGATAAATCTCTTTCAACATTTGTTTTCTCCATACATAAGATTTAAACCTGAGATCTTACTTAAGGAAATTCAAACTCTTCGCCATTAGACCAATAAACTCAATTCTTTAAATCAATGGAGTTGACATTATATATGAAACTTTAAACAATAGGAAGTGAATGTTCAAATGAATTGGTGAGACAAATTAACAGCATTAAATGAATGTTATTTTCCTTGACAATATCTAAAAAAAAACAGTTCAAATCCAATGAACTCAACTCAATCAAACACTGTTATCGATTCTTATGTCTCCTCAAGGCTATAATTAATTTCCTTAACTAGAAAGCTTGATGTTGGAAAATTGTGACCACATGATAATGTAGCATCTGCATCACCTTCGATCCAAAATGCCTACAGAACTTAACCTTGGCCTTAACAAGAAATATAAATTGGCTCGCCAGAGGAAGTATCTGAAGTTATAGTGCCGGCCTGCTAGGTGTTGTGTTGGTGCAGTGTCTCTTGGTGCAACGTCATTCCTCTTGAAGACTTAATAACCTTGGACACTTGTAAATCCTACCATCTTCAACGGGTTAATACAATGAACCATGTTTTGAGCAGCTTTGTCTTGAAGTTAATATATTGCCCCATTTCTTAATTATTTGATTTGGGTGAGTAAGCTATGTCTTAGGAACAACATTTTACATTAGTCTTATCCTGTCCCTCGGTTGACTTGGGTCCATGAAATTTGTTTTAGTTAAAGGTTCTCTTTTAAGTGTTTGCATGCTTCTTGGAATGCTAGTTTGTACTGTTATGGCCTATCAGTAAATAAGAGACGTGCTGTGAATTTAAGACCATAACAACCATCACATATATACTGGCGAGAGGGGCCATAGTGTTTGCTGGTGAAGGGTTGAAAGGTTGAAATGTGAAGTGGGGCTACGTATGTTTTCTGGTTATTTGGCATTTCTTGTCATTAATTATGATGTGGTGCTTGAGAAAATTTGGTTCCTGCAGATCGCAGGCTCTTGGTCCTCATCTCATTTATTGTTATTTTTCCTTCGAATTTTTCTGACTCCAAAAAAAAAAAAAAAGAAAATCAACTACCCACTATCTATGTAGCCTTTCGTTTGAATTTGCACCCCAAAAAATAAAATCAAGCCATAGATCTCATTTTTGTTCATCAACTGACCTTGTGCACACATCAAGTGTAGTTGTCCATGATAAGAGTTAGCTTGATTGCTTTCGCAACATGTTACATGTTATTATCCATTGTCAACGACAACCCGTCAATTAAAAACCCCCTCATGTCTAACTTTTTGCCAGAAGTTCCTTATCATACCCGCAAATTTTTTTTTTTTTAAGTTTGTTTAATCGGTCTCCACATTTGAATTGATAACCTTACAGAGTTTACAACCACAAAGACAGATTTCATTACTCCAAGATCGAATAATCAAATAAGAAAACTCTGTTTATGCCATTTTTTTTTGGATCAAAGTAGAAAGAGAGTTCATTGATTATAAAAAGTTTTGAAAATCAGTAACCACGCTGTAACAGGCAAGTCCTGTTAAGAGAATAAGAATTAGTGCTCCCATGCTAGAAAAAAAAAAGCAGGAAATTTCATATATATATTTTTTATATATACATAGCGGTTTCCTAGCTGCAACCAGGAGACAATTTGAATATTCATACTATGGTCAGCTTGATGGGAAAGAAGGCCAGTGGGCAGTGGTCAGGAGAAGACTACAGTGTAGAGCATCTCTGCTTAGTTTGAATGTGCTTTTTATTTTTTTTTTTTTTTTTCAGAAAAAGAAAAAATTAGGAAACAAAAAACTACCACAGATTAAAAAAACAAAAACTGCTTTATTACTGTTCTAAAGTACTTTTTTAAAAGTAAAGATGCTGCCATGATGAAATTATTTAGATCCCATACGAACGTTTTGACATGGTCGGTCCCTATTCCCTCCCTTCTTTACATTATTGTACCTGTGAAATCAATAATAAACCACCCAACATCAAGAATCTTTGTTGTATCATTAGCTTAGCTCCTCCATCTACTTAATTGACCAGTTTTTTCTTTGAATCTATGGTATTTTTCACACCATGTTGAATTGAAAATTCCAATGCAGAATCTATCGGTAATAAAAACAGTTTAGCGGTCGACAGCTTTATTGCTCTACTGAAAGTGACATGAATGAATACTGGGGCAATTTTTGTTCTTGTACAAGAATTGAAGAAAATTCATAATGGGAGAAAAATATTTGGGAATTCTTGTTCTTGTCCATGAATGAAACACGCTTGTTAATTGAAGAAAATTCAGAATTTCACTTCTTGCGAGACAGTAATCAATCATGAAGTTTCATATTATATCAGAGATTTCAAATGATGAAATGATCACAACTTTTGATAAGAAAACAAGTAAGGCAGGCATATTTTCTCAGATGACATGATACCAAACTGCAGAATTACACAAAAGATTTGGGAGTAGATACACAAAAGATCCTATATCAGGACTTACTTTCAAGTTCCTCATAATGACCCATCAACTTTACAGACAACAACAGGCAAAACCATTGTCCTTACCTACTACTAACCATCATGCCGCCCATGGCTAAGCAAAGGATCAAAAACTAATCTACCTCCTACCAATCCTTTGATTCGTTCTGTTCTTTTGTTTTTTTCTTCTAAAAAAAAAAAAAAAAAATCATTCTTTTACCTTTCTTTACAGACAACAAAACAAAAACATAGCCCCTGTTCAGTTTTTTTTTTCCTTTGTAATCCTTTCAATTTCATAAATAGAAAAATTCCCGCTATTTCTTTTTGTCTAATTTCTTGAGCTTTTTCATATTCTAATTCCGTCCTCTTCATGGGAATTTCTGTGTGTTGCCATTGATTTCTGGTGCATGCAAAGAATCACTTGCAAATCGCGACAAGAGTGAAGAAGAATCTGAAAAAAGGAAACAAGTTTAACGTTAAAAAAAAAAAAAAGAATTCTTTACAGGATAACAAAAATAATCACATACACATTTAATGAAGAAATGTGCATACCTCTAGAACTAGAAGAGTTGAAAGATTTCTTGCAATGTAATATGGCGCTTTGGATACCATCATGCTGCAGAAGAAGAGAATCATCTCTTCTTGACACGGTTGATGGCTGAGCTACGGTTGTGGCTGCCGACGCGGATTTGCTTTTTCCAAGATGCTTACATACAACTCGAATCCCCGCCGGAATAGTACCCTGTTTCTCCTTCTTCGGCGAACTTGAAGGTACAGTAGCCGGAGAAGATGATGGAGACACCACTGATAATAACCCACCCGAAAATCTAGGCTTTTCGGTTTGCTTTTTAGAGACTTTGATGTACAGTGGCTTGATTAATTTCAAATATTTTTGAATCACTTCTTTAGAGAATCTTTTTGATGACTCATCGGATAAAGATTCATCAGAGATCTGCTTCCTTAGACTGCTATCCCTAGTGAAGATTGGAACATTAGCAACTTCTTTGAGCTTGAATTTAACAGTGAAGAACTTGCTTTCTTGCTTTTTGTTGCTGCTCTTTGGAGCATCAAGAGACTCTGTTTCGTGAGCTGCCATTGACCTTGATTTCTTGAACATGAGGACACGAAATCTTGGAGCTGATTTAAGTAAAGAGATTGGCGACTGAGGTTTACAATTGGGTTCAATGGGAAGGATCTTTCTTTTAGAATGAAGATGATGATCAGTTGGTGGTGGAAATTTGTGCTCGAAATTGTTGGGTCCGTTGTGGGGAGTTTGTTCATTAGAGTCAAATACGTTGCTATCGGTGTTGTCTAAAGAGGAGGTTTTTCTGATCTGGCATTTATTGCTGTTGTTGTCAAGATCAGGCACAGTAAGCTCCAATTCAAAGAAAGAATCCTCTTCTTCATCAAACTCATAATCATCATCTGTTGTTGTGTCGACCACACTAGTTGCAATCTCGGTGGTGTCACTATTGCCACTACTAGAGGGTCGTGGTTGGTGATCTTTGCTGTTGTGGGTGGTGGGTCTCCAGAACTTGAGGAAGTACAGAGCTTCCATGGTGTGGTGAAAAAGATATAGAGAGAGGGCAGAGAGATAGAGAGAATAATAAATAAAGATGGCTTGGCTTATATTAGGGTTTCTGTGAGGTGGGCTTTTATAGTGGGTGCAAGAGAAAGACGGAACGTGAGATAAAGACAGCTTTTGCACTTCGTTTTAGGCCTAAAATTTGTTATAACATTGCAGCATTGAAAATGGCGTTTCAAATGAAATCAGAATGAGATACAGAGTAAGTAAGGTAAGGTAAGCTTTTTTCTGCTTTTGCAATGGGAGAGAAAAGAGTACAAAAGAAAGAGACGTTGATTAGATTAATAGGGCTAAAGAGAGAGCTGCTTTTCTACCCATATGTGTTGTTGTGTACGCTTCATCTGGGTGGTTTTTATTGAAATAAAATGGAGGTGTTTACTTGGCTTAATACCAGGGTTGAACAGTTCTGAGTTCTGACCAACATTGGAGACTGATTCTTCAGAAATAGAGAGGGACTATACTGTTGATAATAGATTAGTAGTGTGTGGTATACTCTATAAAGTTCATCGTTCAATTCTTTTTTTTTTTTTTTTTTTTGGGAAATTCATCGTTCTATTCAAAGCCCAACTACGCGTACAGAGTCATACAGTACAGTACTCTTACCATAATAGTAGAATTGCAGAATTTTTTTACGGTCCCTTCTGAATTCCTGGATTATTTTGCCCCACGCGCCCACTCAATCCATATTCCGCACGCACCATATTATTTGCATTATTTTTTTTTTAAATTCAATGAAATTATTCCATGATTAATGAAATGGTTGGCTTAAATGTATATTTTTAAGCATTGGACTTCTGAATAATCTAATCAAAACTCTAATTTCAATAAGTTATGCCAAAAAAAATGTTTGAATGAAATCATTAAACTAGTAATTATAGTTCACCCATAGTAATTTTAAAAAATTATTAAATAGATAGTGAAAATTTTGTACTGTTTTTATAATTATTTCAAATGAAAGTAGAAGAGTTAGAATTTAATGTGTTCAATACAAAAAAAATAATTTTTAAAGACAAATACTAAACCCCCTCTATGTAATGGTGGGTTAAATTATGCTGAAATGAGATGGGCCTATGAGAAAGGCTCTTTAAAGTGAATTTGAAAGTTTCACAGAACGTTACAAAAAAAAAAAGAGTTTCACAGAAGAGGGCAATGGAGTGATGGATTGAAAAGCAAACGAGGAGGGTGATGGGAAACTTCCAAAAAGAGAAGAGAAAGCAAAATAAAAGAGAAAAAGGCCAAAAAGAAAATACTCTAATAAACAACAGAAAATAGGAAACGTAAGGTAAGGCAAGGTCATGTTGCACTATTAACATTTCAGAGGGTGGACTGGAAAGAGAGAGAAAAAGAAAACTTTAACTTTTTCACACACAGAGAGTGAGTGAGGTGAAGGGGTCTCAAAAGATCTGCTGCTGAGTCTGAATTTGGGTTCTTTTACAAGGCAAAGTCATTGGTGCAGCAGCTGGGGCACGCATGTCATATTGCTTTTGGACCCCCACGCTTTAAAGAAGAGTCCAACCCCTCCTTTAACACTGCAAAATTTTTATGCCCATTGCCCTACACATATGACCCAGATCTTTGCCAAAATAAAAGGTTTGACTTGTAAATATAGCCCTTCTTTTATAAATATTCTCTACAAGATAAAAAGCTATATAAACTAAGAGAATTAAAAAAAAGGAATCCGTGCCTAAAAATGGTTTATAGACAGAGAAGCATATATTACCCACACCATTTTTATTAGCTTATAAATGCATAGCCCTTTTTTATATGTAAAACGCATAGCGATTTGCTTTTATTTGAGTCCCTAGAACACATGCATCTCTGCCACAGGACACAAGCAATTCCGGGTGCCAATTTGATTTGAGTAATTATTGCTACAAGTGTATTTTTGCGTGATGCTTCCTTCAATTCCTGGGAACTTTGATGGTCTTCAAAGCATTCATAAAATAGTCATGTCTTGGTTCATTTTACAGTGCTAAATAATTGACCTTTTGTTTTGGGTCATAAGGTTTTGAATTCAAATTCCACACGGTTATGTGTCATGCAAGGAAAATAATTTCGCAGGAAAATTTTAATCTTCAGACGTATTGTTTGTGGTATGCACGTCTCCTTCTTGAGCTGACTCTTGGATGGCATGCTGCATGCTGACTATTGATGCATAACATTGAAATTTAAAGTACACTAATTGTCCGATTAATATATATATATATATATAAAAAAACATTAAACAACATCATTGTTTTTGCATATGTACACCCTTAATTATATGTTAATTAGAGAACTGGCTTAAGGCATAAATATAGTACTAATCCTGTCACATGGGTACCATATGTTATAATTTGTAAGATTCTGCACCCTAAATTAAAAACCCCCCAACTTTGGTATTTCTTTTGTGTTTGCTTGCTTTTTCTTTTTAGATTAAAGGAGAGGAGGTTGTTGTGTACTGTAGCCCACCTCCTTCATCTTTATTATTATTAATTTTTTGTGTACATTTTTGCTCATCTTGTTTTCATCTCAGGTAGATGATATGATGCTAGTTAGTACCCATACAAAAAAGAAAAAGAAAAAGGAAAAAAAAAATCCTTTTTCTACTCAATAGATAGCATCACACACTGTGACTTTTTGTACTTTTGTATAAATATATAATATATGGGTTCTGGTTTTGTTGATGTCTCTGTCCATTTAAATAATTTATAACTGGATGGCTGGTGGTCAAATTATTCCTCAAAAGAATTTGTGTGTGTGGGGTCTCTTTGTTTTGTAGTATGATTAGACTGACCTAAGACAAGTTTAACTTGAATAATTCATCTTATGATTTTAAGTCCATAAAAAAAAAATAGAAGAAGATGAACACAAAATTTTACAACATTATTCTCATCTTATGAATTTTAATGGCCTCATGGTCTATCACTTGTTTATTTGAAGAAACCAATAAAAAGTAGAAGAATTTTCTAAAGCTCTACTCCTGAATTAGATTTTATGTTCAATTCTGCAATTTGGGGAGCCACATGAGTTGTATTTCTTTTTTAGACAGGTGAAATTAATCTGGTAATCGTTGTTAAACAAAATATTACTGGACAAATGGCTTTATGATTTTATTTACAGTTTGCTTACTGAATTTTATTTCCAGTAATACTTTACTTTGTTGGTTTTAAATGGTAAAAAAAATTAAAATTTTTTAAATAAATTTTTAAATTTAAATATTTATCTATTAAATGTTGAGTTTTAAAATTATTAAATTTATCAAAAAATTAACAAACGTCTCTCCTCATAATTCATTATTTACTGATAAAAACTTATTTGTTAAATTATTAAAATTTATAATATTTTTTTAAAAATATTCATAATATTTATTTTTTTAACAATTATTGTCTTTTATTTCACTTATAACACTTCTTTTCTATTCTACGACAAATATTTCTCTTCTCTTATAGAACAAAGTATCTTCTCTACTTATATATATATATATATATATTGCTATTAATAATATAAAATACTGAAAAGAAAAGTCTCTTCCATTATAAATTAATTTTTATCAAACTAACATAATATTTTATTTTAAAAAATAATTAAATAAAACAGCTATTAATTTATAATCCTGCGAATTTACCAATAATTTTAAATATAAAGTTATATATGGATTTAAAAAAATTTACTTGTATACAATTGATTGCGCTCAAACTTTCAAATAATCAAAATTTATGTCAAAAAAT
>CATIWK010340480.1:0-13547 GCA_949634005.1 Mallotus japonicus
GGCAGCCTTCACACCAAGAGCCTCAGCTTCTCGCACATCAAAGCAACCTTGAACAAAACTGCATCTAGCAGCAGTAAAAGAACCATTAGCAGCACGAAGCACAGCACCAAAACACGTCCTACCCAGGGTTTGAAAGAGAGCGGCGTCCACATGACACTTGAGCCAATCAGCAGGAGGTCAACGCCAAACAATAGAGCCATGGGAAGACTCCAGCTGAGAGTTAGCCGATAACATAGGATTTTTCTGCACACCCTGCCACTGATGAAGGTACTGCCCAGCAACATTAAGAACAGACCTAACCGACCACATTTTCTATTCCACACCACATCATTCCTATTCTGCCATATGCCCCAACAAATCATTACAGCCAAACTACAATCCTCGACACTTTTATAAGTGAAGATATACTTAAGCTAACTTAACATATCATCAAATTAAGACATATCTATGAAGGCTGCAGAGGACCAACATGCTCGCGCAAAAGCACAATGAAAAAGAGAGTGAACACCAGATTCTATATCAGAACGACAAACCTGATAGTAAGGATCAACATCAACCTTTGTCATGCGAAGATTGTCAGAGGTGGGCAACACATTAGAAACAGCACGCCAAACAAAATTTTTGATCTTAGGAGGAACTGGCAGCTTCCATAACTTTCTCCAAATAATTGAATCTTCCAGACTATAGGAAGGTTGAAGAAGTTTATAGTAACTTTTAACAGAATACACACCTCTCGGATCCGCCATCCAATACCACTCATCCCGCTCTCGATGCAAACTCAAAGGAATTTTTAAAATAAGGCCAACATCCCGAGAATTAAATAAATCCGCAAGTAAATCTCTATCCCACACCCGCTGATTTGGAAGCATTAAACTCTGAACCGAAACTAACTTCAAACTATCAAGAAGTGGGGAAGTAATGAATTCACTTTCCATGTCAGGGAGCCAAGGAGATTCTGAGATCAAGACAGATGACCCCGAACCAATCTGAATGCGACAACCTTTGAGAAACACCTCTTTTGCAGCCATGATACTACGTCAGGCATAGTTTGGATTAGGGCCCATTTTAGCCTCTTCAAAAGATTTACCAGGGAAATAGCGAGCTTGATAAATCTTAGAAACTAGTGAAGTAGGATTGGCCAAAAACCTCCAACACTGCTTCCCCAGCATTGCAACATTAAAATCTCGAATGCACTTAAAACCCAAACCTCCAAACTGCTTAGGTTTACAAAGAAGATCCTAGCGCATCCAGTGAATGCCTCGCCCCCGACCAAGACCTCTTCCCCACCAAAATGAGTTCATCATAACTTCTAACTTTTTGCAAAGCTCCAAAGGAAGAAGATAAACCTGCATTACATAGTTAGGCACTGCTTATGCCACTGTTTTCAGTAAGATCTCTTTGCCCGCTCTAGATAACATCTTCTTATCCCACCCCTTAATTCTCGCCCAAACCTTATCACAAATGAAGGAGAAAAGCTCCCTTTTATTGCACCCAATAGAAGAAGGCAGACCCAAATAAGAACCATGATTAGAAGTACCTCGCACCCCTAAAATCGAACAAACAAGATTTCCTGTATAAGCATCCACATTCCTACTAAAAAAGACAGAGGACTTATTGTAATTGACTACTTACCCAGAAGCATAACCATAGCAAGTTAGCACTTTTTTAATCCGAGATGCTTCATGCGAATTAGCTTTGAAAAATAGAAAGCAGTCATCTGCAAAGAACAGATGTGTAATGGGAGGAGCACCTCTAGCCACACGCACTCCATTTAATAAACCAGCCCTCTCATGATAACTTATCAAAGCACTAAGCCCCTCGGCATACAGAATGAAAAGATATGGTGACAAAGGGTCACCTTGACGGAGGCCCCGACCTAGAAGAATAGGACCTAACAACTGGCCCCTATGAGAAATAGAATAGTCAACAGTACTAACACACAACATAATCAAATCTACCCACTACCGATCAAAGCCCAAACTTAACATCATCTGCTTTAAAAATTCCCATTCGATTCTATCGTATGCCTTTGACATATCTATTTTGAGGGAAGCCACCCTATTTTTACCCTGTGATTTCCTCTTTAAATAATGCATGACTTCCGTAGAGATAAGAATATTATCTATAATAGCACGACCCGGAACAAAGGCACTTTGTGATGTCGAGATAACACTATGCAGCACACTTTTCATGCGAATGGCGAGCATTTTAGTAATGATTTTGTATATGACATTGCATAGAGATATCGGTCTAAGATCAGACATTGAATCAGGATTAGACTTCTTGGGAATAAGAACAATAGAGGTGGAGTTCAATCCTGTAGGAAATCGACAACTACCAATATAATCAAGACAAAAGGAAATAACATCATCGCCCAAAATATTCCAAAATCATTGGTAGAACGCTGGGTTCATGCCATCCAAACCAGGAGACTTGTCGGGATGCATACCAAATAAAGTATTTCAAACTTTTAACCCAGAAAAAAGAGCAGCTAACAGACAATTCTGCTCCGAAGTCACCACAGGACGGATGTAATTAATAATAGCAGAGTAATCTCTTCCCTCAGAAGTAAACAAGGAAGAAAAATAACCAATAATAAGATCATCCAACCCATCTTGAGCAGTATACCAGCGATTAGTATCATCACAAAGCCGTTTGAAAGAATTCTTGAGTTTTCGTGAGGAGGCGGAAGCATGAAAGTAGCGGGAGTTCATGTCTCCATCTTTTAACCAGAATTGTTTGGACCTCTGCTTCCAAAACACCTCATGATTATGGAGAAGTTCATTATAAGAGTGCTTAGTGTCCACAAATTCCTCTAGCTCAACCTGATCACGACGATGCCGAAGCATATTCATTTTCTTTTTACAAGCCGAGATACGGGAAGTAAAATCATGCACTTTATGACCCCCCCAATTCAGAAGGTTTGACCCACATACTCTAAGCCGTTGTTGAATAGGTAAACCAGAAGAAATAAGCTAGCTATTACCCACCACTACTTCACAATCCTTATCCTTCAACCAAACATTTTCAAAGCGAAAAATTTTTGGCCTGTGGAAAGGGACCGTCGTGATCGGTTGAAGAAGAATAGGAAGATGATCAGATTAAGAAGCTTCAACTAAACACACGGATGCCCCTCGAAACAGAGAAAACCAACTATTTGAAGCAAAAGCCCTATCAAGTCGTTCTTCGACCCAATCATTTGTGCCCCGAGACTTTTCCCAAGTAAATGGGTACCCAACCATCCCCAAATCAAATAACCCACACTCATAAATGGCAGATTTGAAACCATGAAGCATCCAATTAGGATGAGCCCGACGACCTTTTTTTTCATTGGCAGCCAAAAGGTCGTTAAAATCACCAATACATACCCATGGAAGAGAAGAGGAAGAAGCCAAGCGCCGGAGAAGATTCTAAGAGTCCCAACGCCTAGAAGCTTCAGGGAATCCATAATAACAAGTTAGTCTCCACTGCCCTAGCTCCGGAACTACTACCTCAACATCAATAAAATTTTTCCCAAACTGAAGAAGCTTTGTTTGAGAAGAATCATTCCAAAATAAAGCGAGTCCATCACCATGGCCGACCTTGTCAACACCAAAAACACAAGCAAAACCCAATTTAACTTTAATAGCTTCTAGCTGAATACAAGTACATAAAGTTTCAATAAGAAAAAGAAATCTTGGTTTATGAAAACGAACAAAATCTAGTAAGACCTGAACCGTCCGTGGGTTAGCTAGACCCCGGTAGTTCCAACTCAAGGTGCTCATAGATCTTGGTGAGGTTAGAGATTTCGCTCAAAGTATAAGGCAAAAACTGAGATCTGAACACAAGAACCTTATCAAGAGAGATGACAAGAAGAAACCAGGGGATAACAGGGGAACAAAGCAACAGAGAAAGGAAACTGAGATCTATGAAAAGGAAGATACAAGCAAATAAAGAGGGAGAATATGAGATGAAGATGCGAGCAAGGCAACACAAGATCGAGAACACAGCAGAGAGATCTGCACAAAGATTAAAACAAAACACCCAGATCAGAGATCGGGCACTGAGAAGCTTCTACCTACGAGAAGCAATATGGAAAGTTACTTTTTGTTGTTTAACTCTAGAGTGCTTAAATCCTAATCAACAGAGCATTTTTTGATTTTATACTACTGAAATATTATATTCCTGGACCATACTACCCTTGCTGGGGCCCGTTTCAAATGGAGGGTATTTCTGTAAATGTGATCAATAGTGCGGTGATATGTTTTTTTTTCGAAAAACATACGGTGATAGGTTAAAGACGCTGGCATCAGTTATACAGGTAAGTTTCATGCGTGAGCCTTGGCGGCCTGCCTGCCATCCACATTGGCGAAGATTGATGGAATTTTGTTGTTGGATTCTAGGCTAGTGTGCTTTATTGCTCCTTTTTCATATTACAAGGGCGAACATGCATTTCTGCCCTAACGTTTTTAGTGAAGAGAAGAGCTCATGAAGGTCATGCGAACAAAAAAACCAGATGTCATGCAAACAAAAAAGCACTTTTTTTTTAAAATAGAAGGAAATTGTATTAATTCAAATCTGCAAACAATACATCAGCAATAAGGGTTGGAAAATGACCATTCCATTCCCTTTGGCCAGACATAGAAGCTGCTGCTCTTGCCAGAGAATGTGCTACAGCGTTCGCTGACCTTTTCACAAAAAGTAACTGACTATCACTCAGTTTTTGCAATAGAGTTTTACAATCCTGAATAATAAGACCTACAGGAGAAATAGAACTAACTTTGGAATTAACTGCATTAACTAGCAGCTGAGAGTCTGATTCAAATAACACCTTGGACTCAGATTTGAGAATCATCCAATCCAGAGCTTCTTTGAGCGTTGTTACTTCGGCTAAAAAAGGATCAAGAGAAGCTGGTTTAGACTATTGGAAAGCTACAACAAACACACCCTGGGAGTCTCTCACTACACAGCCAATACCCGTAGACCTGGACTCAGATCTGACACTTGCATCCACATTACACTTTATGAATCCCGGCAGAGGTTTGCCCCATTTTACTTGAATTTCAGGTCTTATCTGAACGGCAGCCTGAGGTTTGGTATGTTGAATCTCTTGCTAAAAAGAGTCATAATCTAGAGCTTCCTTAAGCAGCATACCTGGATCTCTGTTTTTGCTTCTCCAGACCTTCTCATTTCGGTTACGCCACAAGAACCAAAGGATGGTAGAAATAATCTGCAAATCAGAACTTAGGCATCTCGACACCAACAAGTTCTACCACTCTCTGAAATCGTATGCCTGATTTGAAATATCCCCCAACAGATGACATCGCCCATACCCTACAAGCATAAGGGCAACTAACCAGACAGTGGTATATAGACTCCTCACTAATATGACACATGGGACAGAGCTCATTCTCCATTACTCTTTTTATCCTGAGCATTTCAATAGTAGGGAGACAGCCTGAAAACACCCTTCAAAGAAAATTCTTGATCTGAGGATGAATTTGTAACTGCCAGTAACTGTTCCAATTAAAAGGAAAAGGATCCCCGCCCTGATAAGCATCTCTAATAGCTCTGTACCCACTTTTAACTAAGTAATCTCCTGACCTTTCCACACTCCAGTACCATCTATCCGCTTCCTGGTTTTCACTAAGAGGAACAGACATAATCCTTTGCATATCTCGGGTGGAAAACAAATCTCGTAAAATATTTTCATCCCACACCCTCTCATTAAGCTTTAACAAGTTAGAAACAGTAGCATCTTGAAGATCATTTGGAGCAAGGGATTCGATAATGGGATTATCTTCATCCAAAAGCCATGGAGTGCCCCAAATTTTTACAGTATCACCTGATCCAATCCTGACTCTAGCCTTACTGATTAATAAATTCTTGGATGCAAGGATACTTCTCCAGGTGAAACTTGGGTTAGAACCCAAAGAAGCCTCAAAGAAATCAGTTTTAGGAAAATACCTGGCTTTCAAAACTCGAGAAACAAGAGCTTAGGGTCTTGAAATAAGCCGCCATCCCTGTTTGGCAACCATTGCCAAATTGTAATCATGGAACTTTTTGAAATTCAGACCCCCATATTCTCTAGGTCTGCACATACGATCCCAACTTTGCCACTTTATTCCACCTTGATTATTTCCGTTTTTTCCCCATAAAAAAGCACTTAAGTCTTACAAATCTGTGAAATGTTAAACCCATGAAGCAAAAGATAAATTAACAAAAGAGATTGTAATGGCAACATATTTTGATTCCCAAGCTAACTATTATACTCCTTCATATGATTCTCTGACACTCTAAAATTTATTCACTAATTAGAAATTTTATGCATGGAAAACTGACCGACTAGGAAAACAATTCAAATCAAAAGATTCACGTAAGAGATCATGAAGGTCAAAAGCAATGCAAAGGGAGTGGATAGAGGTATCAACAAAAGGCTATTTTCAATAATGATGAATCAAACTATATGAACTTTCATAAGGATAAACATTCAGACATGAACTTGCATAAAAATGATAAGATCACATTTTTTTTCACCTCCTTTGATTGAATAAATGCAGAATCTTCTGGAGGATTGCTTGTACCTTTATCATTAAACAAGGTTTCTAGAGAATTTGATGACCGAGAGCTTGATTTTCGAGGTTCCTATTTCATTCAAAGCAGGTTAAGAACTAGTAGATTAAATTTCCAAAAAAAAAAAAATCCCATTATTGATATAACAACAAAAGAAAGAACAATCATTTTAATGTATAGACCATAAAACAAATAATTTTTCTCAAGAGGAGAAAGGGGAAAAATCAAATAATAAACTTTGTATTTGTATTTTTATTTTTTAAAAAAATTAATAGAAATGAAGAAAGTATTTTTTATTTATCAAAAAATTATTTTTTTTCTTTTTATTTTATTAATTGCAACAATTGAATTTAATTTTTTATTCATGATTTTAGTCAAATAAAATTTTTATTCATTAAAAAATTATTTAATTTTTTATTTTTTAATTATAATAAATAAAATTTTACTAGTATTTTTATTTTAGTTAAATAATGTTGGTTCATTACTTAAATAATGTAGGTTCGTTGATCTCTACCTACAAATTCATTGACCTTTGAACTTGTAGGTTCATTGATCTTCACCTATAGATTCATTAATCTTTACCTGTAGGTTCATTAATCTTTACTTGTAGGCTCATTTATCTTTACCTGCAGGTTCATTAATCTCATTAAAAAATTAAAAAGTATATTTTTTATCAAAAAATTATTTTTTCTTTTTATTTTATTAATTACAATGTTTGAATTTAATTTTTTATTCATGATTTTAGTCAAAATAAAATTTTTATTCATTAAAAAATTATTTAATTTTTTATTTTTTTAATTCTAATAAATAGAGTTTTACTTGTATTTTTATTTTAGTTAAATATTGTAGGTTCATTACTTAAATAATGTAGGTTCATAAGCTAAAACATGTAGGTTAATTAGATAGAAAACTAAATAAATGAATTTGACAAACAATATATTAAAATTATGATGAACCTCCAATCAATAACAAAATGAACATCTACATTACAACTAATGAACCTATATGCATAAACTAATGAATCTGAAGTTATAATTTTAAAAAACAGACAAAACAAACATAAAAAAAAATGCACACCCAATTGGCAATAACCAATAACAATATCGAAATTCACAATCACTTAAAGCATTTACGCTAGCCAAAACTTCTATATCCATAACATATAACTTCCATGTCCATGACATATCTTTCTTGAAAAATTGCTCATTGTCATCAATTGAAATTCTAGATTCTACAATACATATTTGTGCTACTGATACTGTTATTTCTGTCTGTTTGATTTTGCTCCATAAATGGGGCTTGTAATCATATTTGTTTCCTTGGTATGTAACACTCCTTCCGTTGGTTCTTTCTTTTCTTGACAAGTAGAGATTACTAGTCGCTAAAAGAAACTCTCCTCCTTGCTCGCCGAACATATGTTGTTGTAGGCGGAGGGGTTTAGAGCGTGCCCAAGTGTTGGCGACCGCTACACTGTGTGGGCTCAAGGCCCACTAGGAAATACGAGATAGGTCTAACAAGCCTATTCGGAGATGGAGTCGCCACCCGGATGAAAGCCGGGATACACTTGTACAGCAACTGGATTCTACGGAGGTTCCCAGAAGCCATCATCAGAGAACGGGTTCAGAAACTGGGTATGGATGTTTGAATATCCACCCGACCTTGCTATCGGCCTCCGTTTATGTTTCGTGATTTATTACCCTTAATTATTTGATTATTTCCTTATTATCATGCAAATATTGATTGCCTTTAAACAATTGTCCGGTTTTACACTTAAGTTCGAGTTTGCACATTAGTCCCATTTTATACAATTAGTCCCGAAATTCAACAAGAATTATAATTTACAACCATACATTCCGAATAAATGGGGAGGAAGATTAAAGATTATAACACTTCGCTTTAAATAAACAATAAATAAAATGGAAATATATTGAACATAAATCATAATATACAGATAATATAAGAAAAATATACTAGGAGGAAACCACCTTAAGTCCTCTCTAGAACTAATTAAGGGGACTATCTTCCCCTTAGTTAACAAATCACCCCGAGTCTCTGCAAGCAAAAAGGATTAATCTTCCAAGACACAAAAGAAATATCTTATGGAAATGAATTTACAAGACTACTTTAACTTGAAGCAATACAAATAAAGATCATGAGGACTTGAATATCGACTCAAATGGAATAACGAAAATAGACATGCTTAGAAAACTATGTATAAAAACATGTGAGAATCTATCAAAGTCAGGATCATGCACCAGCTAAGAGAAATTACAAAACAGAGTTATGCTCAACCCTGGTGAAGTGGCGATCACCACTTGGAAGGGAGGCATCACCTCTTGGTCAACCAAGAGGCATCGCCTATTGACCAAAAGGCCATCGCCTCCTTTCCAGACACTACTGCACTAAAAAGCTTTCTTTGCTTCTACATGAATCAAAGAAATCACATGCAAAAAAAAAAAAAAAACTCCTACAAGGATACTAAATACTCTCATATCACCATGTTATTAATATAACTTAAGAATATAAACAAATAATAACTTAGAACACAAGAAGTAAGATAAATGCTACTCTATATAAAGTATGAACCTAAGAGCTTAAAAAGAAAGGTTCTTACTGATCAAGTGACGTTTAATCTCCCTAACTTGGCCCTCAAAAGCTGGTTTTTGGATTGACACCTCCTTCAAATGCAAGATTTCTTACTTTTCCTTCAAGAATCAACCCTTTCCTAGCCAAAATCTTCCTTTTCCAAGAAGAAATCCCCTTGTCCCTTCTTTTTCTTTCATTGTTGCTAAGTCTCTCCTAAAAATTGCCAACCTCCCTTCTCTCCTCTCTTCTTTCCCTTTTTAAGCTCCCAAGGCCCCACTACCCCTACTTTCTTTCCCATCATCACCTTCCCCTTAGCCTCCCTTTTTTCCCTCTAAATTCTCCTTTCTCACGCAGTTCTGTAGAGAAAAATAAGTGGGGGCCACTAGCTTGCTGGAATCACCATACTGCATTAAATGCAGCAGCAAGTGGGTAGGCAAAGAGGCGATCGCCTCTTGGTTCTCTGGCCAGGAGGTGATCGCCTAATTCTGAAGAAGCATCTCCTCTTCAGCCTTAGGCTGAGGCTTGGTTAACTGGATCATGGGCTTGGGCCTATTTCCGAGTTCTAAAAAGGGTTTAGGGCCTATTCTAGAAGGACTTTCGTATTTCTCTTGCATTTGAACTCAAGCTTTCATCATCGGACTTCCGTTGCGGGCCGATCAAACTGAATAACCACAGTTCTTCCCCTATCGTTGGCTAACAGAATCGGATGTCTACAGTTGTCTCTAGAGATTTGGTCATATTCTGCAACTTTTGGTCACTCAGTGGAGTATTGTTCCCACTGTAATTTTGTTTCATGCTTGGTTTTCAATGGCCTTGATGGAACCATTGACGTGGAAAATCTCTGATTTAGGCCATTTCATGTTGTAAGATTTTCTCTGAAGAAAAACTTTATATCCAAGTCATCTTTACTTTGTCCCTACTTCTTATTGTTGTGAATCAAATTGGATTTCTTATTAGTACTGCTTTTTTGGCTGCTAGGAGCTCTCTGTAGTACTTTTCACTCTTCGTTGAAGAAGTATGCGACAAATTGGTGTCATCTATCAATATCTGCTATCATTCTGAACCTAAAATTTTGCTTGTTCTTTGGTTGGTATGATAGTATCCCAAAGGGACACCTAATAAAGAATATTAAAACCATTATAAGCAGTGGATATAGTTATCTGTAGAAGAAAAGTATTTCGAAAATAAGTGAAACACGATTCTTTCAACAAACTAATACGTGCATATTTAACAAGGAATACGAATCCACAAAGTGATTCTAGATTAGACCATTATTAATTCATAACATATAATTAGTTAAACGAGTGAAGATGAATGATTAAAACTAAAAAAGAAATTACGTAATTGCAGGACCTACAAATACCTGATTCAAGGAATTCTTTGAGGTTTCATATTCCGCAACTACAAATACAAAAACTTGCAATATATGGTAGTGCTTTTACTATAAATATTTGAGAAAAATAAAAAGCGTTAAAAAAAAGACATGTTTCACACATGTGATGAACCCCTAGTCTATATTACAATATTGACAAGGATCCATGATATAATTTTGTGCTATAGATGTATTTTCAGGTTGAAAGCGATGTAAGGGTATTTAGGTAATTATGTTTTGGTGTCGCGTTGGTAAAATTAAAATCGTTCAGAGGATATTTCTATAAAAGTAAATTTTATTTTGGCTAATTAATTAATTATAAATTAGAGAGAGTGATAATAAAACTTACTGTGCATATAGAACATTCTAGGCAATTGCTGACTGGAAAGTCCACATGCCACGCTTATATACCACCTCCAAAGTTGATAACTTCCTAATGTGTGATTTATTTTTTTATCAATTAATTAATTAATTATAAATTAGAGAGAGTTGTAATAAGATTTACTGTAAATTTACTTGAATTTATGGAGATGGATAGGTTAAATAATAACTTTGGAATGTTAAAAAAAAATCAATTCAAGTAAATTCTATCCTTTCTAGAAAGTGCATTGTTTTGTATTTTAACAGTACCTTTGTCTTCAAGGGGGTGACTACTAGTTTTTAAACCAGCAATCATCCCCTACTTACTTACTTTCTCTCTTTATTTTCTATATTCTAGTTTTATATCAAATAATGATAGTAATAGATATAGTCATGTTCTTGTTTAAGTTTAGATAAGCTTTTTGTGCATATGGCTTTACAATTCTGCTGTCCTTTGGTCTGCCTGGATTTTGATCCCCTGGGATTGGGAGATGGAAGCTGATCTCAGATCTTCCACTGATTTGCACTACAGGCGGAGGTTGTCTTCTCCAGTGACGGTCAAAATACAGTGCCTTTTAATAATGGACACTTCTAGCTTGCAGCTATTCTTCCTCTCTCTGGACATTGACATCATGATCAGTCCAAGAATTTATCAGCTCAAGCGGTTCTGGTCTGTTGAAGTGCTCCAGGTTGCTGTTCTTCATGCCACCGACGTTTCTAGAAGGCATAGCTGGTGTTTTCCTCAACACACTAGGAATTCCCTAAAGTTGAGAAACAAAAATGTTGGGCTTCCTTTTGGGCCTTTCTAATTCACTCTGAACTATAAAAGCCTTCATATTTGCATTGTTATTAAATCTAAGATAATCTACTGTTTGTTCGAAAAGTCTCACTTTTGGAAAGTCCACAGTACATTTCCAACGAAAAGAAATTAAGTAAAGCCAAAAGTGACATGATTATGAAAGAATTCAAAATCTCTGGTTTTTGCATTCTAGTGAAGTCATTTTCAAACCAAATATCTAAAAAATTTGCTTAATATCAAATGGAAACACAAGTTTGACGGCTGCAATTCTTGCATGTAGGCCAAAAGTAGCATCTCTTTATTTCAGATAGAGTGCAATTCCAGCATAAAATATGACACGCTAGGCACTGTAAATGAAGCCGTACGCAATTCAGATAGATGCTACAAGTAAATCCCATTTTGCTCCAAATTATGGATTTATGCGGGAAGAAACCCATTGGTGGGAAATGTATATACATAGTTAAGACATTTTTACTTTTTTTATTACAAAGATAGGCAAGCCCAACTATAAAGCTATACAGTTCAGACTGATACAACCATTTACAAACATGCAGACACCAAGAGGGAGCTTGAAGGCCCAATTCTTTAATAATTCTAAGACCTTGGAAATAAAAATATAACATGCTTAAATCCCAATTCTTTAACAATTCCTAAGCCTCTGACTGCCCCCCAAATCACAGTATTACTTGCCAAGCATATGTCTATGTTCTGAGAAGTGCCTGCTGCCCAATTACGGCGGTGTTCTCAAAAAAAATTCCCCCCGTAATCAAAAGTTCAGACCAAACCACACTAGAGTCCGGCACTCGATTTCATCATCCCTTCAGGAGGGGCCTTCCATCCATTATAGAATATGGGTTGAACAAAGCCATTATGATCTCTGAATATTATCATTCCTGATTCTTGATGTCACGACCTGAACCTATAGGTCCGTGATCGGCACTAAGGAATGAGAATACTTAAAGTACCCGAAACCCATAGTAAGCCTTAAAAAAAATTTTCGCGAAATGAAACAGTAAATGCAGAGCAATAAAATAAATAAACTGCTTGAAATGAAATGAACAACACATTTGTCAATTAAAACTCAAATCTCATAATCATTAAAATAATAGTCATAGTTATACAACCTTTAACATAAGTAATATACAAAGTACATCACACTTAATAATATATCTACTGTAGTGTTCTAAAATACAACACAATATGACGATACATCATATTAACCTACATAGAATAGCCGGTGAAGAAGTACTCCGGCGTAGAGTAGGTCGACTAATCGAAGATCCCCGAGATCCTGAAAAAAATTAAGGGGAATCAGACCTCACTGAGTAAGTTAATAAAAGAAATGTATACAGTTTTGAAAAAACCTTTTTAAAATAAATATAATTTATGAAAATATAAAGTTTTACATTTTATAATTAAATCATTTTTGAAACATATAATAATATAGAATAAAACAGTTACTTTGAAAACCAGGTAGAACTCTAAACTATAAATTTTTATAAGTCATTTGACTCTCTTAATCCAAAGACTGCCGTCCCGAGAATACAGCATCAACCGAGTTACAGCCGCAGTCATTTACACTTAATCCAAATACTACTGGCGGTCCCGAGAGCACAACATCCACCGAGTTACCAGCCCCAGTAGTATTAACCTTAACTAATAGCCCGAGAGCACAGCATCAACCGAGCATATACACTATCATCACTCACTCTCAATTTTACCGGTGCGCACACAGTCCTGATGAAACCCATCAGGTAGCTCGTTCTACCGTTTTTATTTAAATAACTAAATATAACTAAAACAAAGAAAATTACAATAAATAAAGTAATCCAAATTAAATTAGCAATTCAACATTTAATAAAAATTTAATATATGCAT
>CATIWK010340490.1:0-16744 GCA_949634005.1 Mallotus japonicus
GGTGGAATTTACCAAAAAGGGTTTTGGTAAGTGAAACCCTAATTGAGAACTCTATATATACATCATGTTCTCTAGGGTTTCATACACTACACAATTATTCTAGCCACCAAATTCGTTTTTCTCTCCATCTTGAGAAAAACAAAACACAGAGTTTTTCATTCTTGATTGTGAGACAATCAAGAACGTTGCTAGCACATATACACATCCGTTTTGATTGAAGGTTTGTTCGTGTGGATACTAGTGGAGGACGCATCCAGTTGGAGACGTCTAAATCCGATCAAACCAAACTAAAAGCTCGAGGTAGGGTGTCACCGGTGTGAACCCCCTCTCTTCCTTCCAGCAATCTTGCCTTGACTTGCGTTCTTGGTAAGATTTTGGAAACCCTAAAAAATCAATTAATCGAATTACATGGATCATTGGTTCGGGTACGTGATAAATTTTTTGTTTTCCGCTGCGTTTGGTATCACGAAACCCAACAACATTACAAGTTGTAATATACACTATTTTATTACTACTTAATAAAATAAAATTACAACAAATGAAAAAATGACTCGCATGCCGTATTTAATAAATTACAACCCATAAAAAGAATAACACAAATCCAATCACATTGGTCTTAAGGGCCATGCTATGCACCATGCATTTTTACATTAAACACATAGAGCATAATAGATTAATTTTTCATTGAAATTAATTATTATGATGAGAACGATTTATGTGGCGAATCCATACAGCGGTCCCGCTATGAGTGGTTGCCGAAACCTTAAACCAATGTAATCATATTACATTTCAATTTATATGTTCAAAACATATCAATTTTGTCCAACACTTGAACAAGAACGCAAACGATCTTTGCATCTGCACTATGCAGATTTTCAGTTGCGCATGGCCGTGCGACTTGTATCTTTTAAAATCGCAATGCCGTTTTGTGCACGGCAGTGCACCTTTTATGCACGGCCGCGCGACCCGTAAACACAAATTCTGCACTCGAAAACAGCATGTATTTTCCAAAAATTCACACTACAAATGGTGTTTACTCGTATTAAACAATCATAGACATTAATCCAATTAATGTATAAATTGTTTTTGATGTAGACTTAATTCAATCACCACATAAAACGTTCTAATGGAATTTTGAAAACTCTTTTCAAAAATCAAACATATATCACATATATGTCAAAAAATCGTTTTCATATCTCGTGTATATCACATATCACATAGAATCAATCTAACCGAATTACAAGCGGCACTGATACCACTGTTGGGTTTCGTGATCCATAACGCAGTGAAAAATAAAAATTTAACCACGAAAACCTATAAACCCAGATCCATGTAATTCGAACTAGATTGATTAAAAGGGTTTCCAAACACTCACCAAGACGATTTCTAGGCAAGAACGTTGGAAGGAAGAGAGGGGGTTCACACCGGTGACACCCTACCTCGAGCTTTGTGTGTTCTTTAGTCGGATTGAGACGTCACTAAAAGATCACGCCCTCTACGGTATCCACACAAAAAAGGCGATCCAAAGCAAGATTGGTCTGCTAGAACTTTTGTTGTCTCACAACAATTTTCTCTCTACGTGTTTCTAAAAGAAAGTGCAGGAAGTAGGAGGAGAAAAAGACTATGTCTAAACCCTAGAGAATAAGATGTATATATACACATCCAGTCTAGGGTTTCACTTACCAAAACAATTTTGGTAGGAATGGACTTCCTTCTCTACTTTGATTCTAATTCCAAATTAGAATCCTTTCCTATTTATTTTAGACAACTCTTACCTAAAATAAATTAGGAAATAAATAAATAAAATAAACTGTAATATGTATATATATATTTACTTATATATTTAAACTTCCATAGAGATAAATAATAGGCTTATTAACCCAAGTCTGCTTTGGGCTTGTTCTGAGTGTGCGACCCTATAGGTTCACACAACGTTGGCAGTGAGCCTAAAATTCCCATTTTAGCCCACAAGTCATAATTGGTCTCTAGCAAGACATTATAACTACCCAAGTTGTATGAAGGCAAATAATCCGACATAACCTAATACACAGCTTGTATTATAGTCCTTTTGTCACATGATATCCTAATTGAACATAAGGCATGGATTATGTCATCCTTATATTGTTCAATCATGTTGTTTCTCGATCCCAAGTAGACTTATACTGATAACACTTTATCATTCTAACATGGCCATGCATTTCTCTTTAGTCTAACTCATCGAGGGGCCTAACAGATATCTTCTCAAAATAACTAAGGGACAAATTCCATCTTAACCACTCACATCCCTCACATAACTCATTCTATATCCAATCACAACCTGTTTTACCATCCGGTTAAAGTATGGCGTAGGGATGTGTTAAAATACAGAATCCATCATGCAGGAAACCATGGTGATCTCAGGTCAGAGGACTCAAATACTACTACCGTGATGAGAATTACCTATAACAATAATCCATGTGGTATTCTCATAGTGGGTCGATCCAGTACATCATTTCTCTAAATATGTACCTATGAGTTTGACTTAATATCTCATATACATGATTAGTAAAACTTAATCATCAGTCAAACTCATACTAGCCTTTATTCATTGTTGTTCCCACAACAATAATTGACTAGGTATATTTATATTAGTATTCAAGTATCATCTAAGAGTTTTACTATCAAGTCACGTACTTGATGATCTTAGTAGAATTAACTAATCAAGGATAATACTAAAATTAGCCAATAATGATAAAAATGTATATTTATTATTAAAATAGAAATATGACAAAGTCAAAGTATGACCATTACAAAATTGGCCTAGTGCATAACACTAACATTTACCCTTTAGCATTATGTTAAATAAATTTATTATCAAGAGTTGATAATATGAGTTACATATTTATTTAGTACATATGCTATAAATTGTTCATAGTCTAATAATTAATATTTGGGTAATATTAATTAGACTATCACCTTTGTCTCTTTTCCTTGATTAGTACATGATACTGATAGTGGGAGGTATTAAGTCTCATGCTACTTGATATGCGATATCAGAATAGACATGTGGATACTCATGTGATGGGTGGATCGAATAGTGACGTTAGATTTGTGATTGCATGGATATTCACTTATAGTCAACAATCACAATCTAGGTCATAATGGTGCATATAGTCCTTTAACTTGAGGTGACACGGTCATCCACATTTGAGGGGTTAGAGTTTGTTACCGCTTACATACTTGTGTTAATCACACATGGGTATATGGCGTGTGGTGGCTCTAATTGGTTAAATGTAGGGATGAGTGTTCGACCAAGATAGGATTCATTGGCTGGAGTGAACCGGGATAAGATCTTATCCTATCTGAGTTTGTTCTTGATGAATAAGTTCTTGGCCAAGAAAAACATAACACAAGCTGAAAGAGTTTCAGTACTAGAAAGTGTTTCTAGTATTTGTTATGTTTTATCAAGAATAAAACTTGAGATAGGGTTAAGTGATATAGCTATTAGAGTTTGACTAAACCTTGACTCTAGGCTATGTCAGGATCTTTTAATTAAGGGATTTTAGTGCACGGTAATTATGACCAAAGGGTTCATGTAATTTGATAAATATATTCATTTCTAATTGGGTAGTTGTGATATCGATGCTAGGGTCACTCACAACTTATGAGAACTAAATGTGAATATGGGATTTTCACATTTAGAATTGAAAGAGTTTCAAATAATATCAAGTGTTGTTATTATCTTCTCATTGCCAATTAGACATGAACCTGGTAAGTCACACCTATAAGGTTTTACCAAATCTCTATATATTAATCTAATTATTGATTAAAGAGTTTAATCAATTAATTGAGATTAATGAAATTAGATTTTTTCTTAATGCAATGATTCTAGCATATCATGAAATCTAATTTCAATAAAAGGTTTTATTATTAATTTATGCTTAATTAATATGTGATATTTATTGAGATAATAAATTAATAATGTGTATATGTTGTTTCTCACTTACTTGGATTAATGGCCCAAGTGTTATAGACCTAGGCCCAAAAGAGTTTTGGACTAAAGATTAGACCAAGTGTTAAGCAAAGCCCATTTGTATTGTACAAATCCATTTGTTTATAGAATGGGCTTTGGGTCAAGAGTTAGCCCAATGCTTATAAGTCCATTTGTTTATGGATTGGGTTTTAGGTTAAGAGTTGGCCCAATGGTTAAGCCCAACTCCATTAAGATATATATTTTATTTTATTAAATCAAATATATATATATGGAAATTAATTGACAAGTGTAAGTCACATATGATGTAGAGAAAGTCTTTGAATAGTAATCTCTACATCCTCCTTATTTGGACATTAGTGACTTGTTTATTTGTTAATTAATTATAACTTATGGCATGTGAGTGATGTCACTTCTCTCTACTTTAATTTTCAACCAAAAAAGTTGATATTCATTGGGTTGGTAAGAGAGAAAACGTGGAGATCATTCAAGAAAAGAAAAAGATACACCACATATACAAAGCCTTAGTGTTCTTATAAGGATTAAGAAGGGAGAAGCTTGAGAGGTCATTTGAGAGAGGATACAAGCTTCCAATTGATCAAGACAAGATAGAGATTTGATAAAGCTTAGTGTTTCAAGCTAGAGGTCTCATACTTGGGAGACTCAAGTTGATTCAAATGTTGAATCAAAGGAGATCAAACCATTGTAGTAGATAACTTTGTGGTCAACACCGAACCTTGGAAGAATTGTAAGTTTATCTTGAAACTTATAATTCCTTTGATTATTGATTGCTTGTTTTTGTGTTGGTTTGAGTATTAGTTATGTGTTAATTGCAAATTGGATCATAGGGTTTGGAATTCTATATGAGATCTAGGGTTTTGTTGAGCAAAAGTTTTGAAATTAGCTCTAATTAGGATTTGATTCCTAATAACATAACTGATTCCTTTCAAAACATTCATCTACTTTCTTTATAGTTCTTTAACTCTATTGAGAGATGGTTCTGTGTTAGAAATAAGACTTCTACTTCATTTAATTTCTAGGATAGATTATAAGGGAAGTGAGGTTTGTTTCTAAGGAATTGGCTTAAGTGTTTGTCCATTAAAACACTTGCGATTTTGGTTAGAGTTAAGCCTTGTGAAAGCTCATTGTTGTATGGTTTAGAGTTGAGCCTCAAAACTCTTGTACTTACAATCTTGTTAATAAGATTGGTGTAGTGATTAAAAATCCTAACTTGGGATAAGTTAGGTAGAGACATATATTCATTTGTGAATCGAACTCCTTAAACACTTGTGTTTAATTTTCTTCCTCTTAATCTCCTATTAATCCTTGTTTAATCCTTTAATTTTGTTTTAAAATTCAAATAGCCCTATTCACCCCCCTAGGGCAATTACATCATCATTTAGAAATGTTTTATCATTCCGTTTTCATTCCAATAATCCTGCAAGTGCACACGACTATATGCATCTATTTGCTTATTCATGATTTATTGATCGAAAATCTCTTGCCTATTTATTGTCTTAGTGGATGAATGGGTGGGATTGCACATAGTTGTGCTAACTTTTGTGTTACAGGTGTATTCTAGATCTAGGACTAAATTTACATTTTTGCACTTTTTCTCTTTCCAATGCATTTATTAAGAAAGCCTTGTAATAATTATATATATATATATATAAAGCCTTGTAATAATTGTAATTAATTTTCTTCACTTTCATTTATTATCTATTGTGATATATGAATATGCATATACAAACTGTCATTCTGAAACTATGGTGCTGCAGTAGCCATACATTGAGTGTTGTATAATAAGAAATAGCCAAAAAGTAGATGTAATCTTCTGAACTTAGAATCTCTGTTGGGGACGATATTCGTTGAGTGACCCGATGTATTCCCTTACTTTTTTCCTGATTTTCTAAAAATTGCTGGCGACTCCATAAATACAAAGCGTCTTGTATCCCCCCGAGACCAATCATTTGTCCCTGTCCTGCACACGGAACAGATGCCCCTTCGGTAAATTTGCCAATATCCACCAAATCTCCCAAAAGGAAAAACAATTGCTTAAGGTCGCTCACAGCTACTCATGGCAATTAAAGAAAAAGAAGAAGAACAATTGAGAATTGCAAACATAAACATTATATTAAAATGATTAAAGTACAAAAGAATAATTAAAAGCACAAAACTCCTTTTATTCTCATCCTCTTGATTGTTGTTTGCAATTGTTCTTCAATCTTCTACTCTTAATAATCCTTGAGTCGATAACAAAATTAACAATAAAAAAAAATTGTTCTATTGAAAATGAAAGAGAATTATGTTTTCTTTCAGACCATCCAACCTTTCTAAAAGAGGCAAGCAAAAGCTAATTATAATTGTCTCCCAAAAACCCTAAAAATAAACTTCTATATTTGAAAATATTTGAAGTGCATGGCTGTGCACTCTAATATGCATAGCTGTTCACCACAGCTTCTTCTGAAATCTTTGAATCAAGTATGGTTGTGCACTCTTTAGTGCATGGCTATGCACCTCAGGCTTTGGTCTTTCTCTGGACCAGGTATGGCCATGCACACCCATGTGCATGGCTGTGCATGCCTCTTCATCTTGATGTCATGGAGATTTTAAGCTTTCCTCTTCAAGTTCTCACTTAGATTCCACTTGCATGGATCTAAACTTGGACACATCTTGCCAAAACAACATAAATACGTCAAAATTAAGCTAAAAACAATGAAAAATCAAACAAAATCATAAAAACCTCTAAAAACCTAAGTTCTAAGGAATTTAGGTAATAATGCCAATATTCAAGACTAAACTAAACAATTTGACCCCTAAATCCTAACTAATTAGAGTTTAAAATTTATTATTTCTCGCACTTATCAGTGCATAGTTATCCGCCTAGAGAACTATTAGAAGTGCTCACAAGCATGGTCATGCACCTCAACGTGCACAGCCGTGCATGACTTGAAAAAGCGCTATCAAGGTGAAGTGTATAGTCGTGCACTGTGATTTTACTATTAAAATCATACCTTTTCAATTCAAAAGGTCACAACTCTTCATCTTTTAATTCCATCATAAAACCTCTCTACCACTTCTATAACTTCTCATTTTCTTCCTAAACCATCAATTTCCTCTTTTCTTTATCACATTCTTATAAACTCAAACCCTAATCTCCAAATTCTTTATTCCTTCATCAACTTCAAAAAAAAATCATGGTGAGAATGAAATCACATGCAGCAAAGAGTTTTGGCCCTCCTCCTAAACATTCTAGACTTGGAGGAAGTTCCAACAACCCAAGAGGAGAGGAGGAAGAGTAAGAGGTAAGGGTTTATCCTCAAAACATCGCATTTGCTAATGAGCTTCAATATAAAAAGTATGAAGACATCATCCGTAGGAAAATCCAACCAAATAGATACCCAAATAAGCATGCTTTAACTGAAGTGGGGTTGACAGACGAGGTATCTATGCTTTTACAAAAGGTTGGGTGGGAACCATTCATGCTTAGAGCATATCCTATGTACTTGAGGCCAACATATGAATTTTTTCATCTTTTCATTTTGATGATGGGGCTAAGTTCATATCATTTAGGCTAGGGAATCAAGACTTTAAGTTAGGATTGTTTGAAATGAATGATGTCTTTGAATTCCCTCAAAATCAAGAAGCCAACATTGTCTTTGATAAAGATGAGTTTTGGAGAGAACTATCGAGTGATAGGCATGCAACTTATGAGGCTAGAAGTTATAGAGAATCTAAAATTCGTTCATATACTCTGAGGTATGTGCACCATCTAATGGCGTACATAATTTTTGGGAGAAAAGAGACGAATTCGGTCATTCCGAATGCCGAGTTGGCGATCATCTATTGCATGGTGAACAATAGAAAAATTGATATATGTCATGCTATTGCCTTAAAGCTTAGGGATGTTGCTCAAAAGTTCAATGCCGCTATAAAAATTGGAGGACTGATGACAACATTTGCACGCTTTGTGGGGTTTGATATAAAGAACATGCCCTTTGAGAGAGTTCGGGGAAGAGAGATCATAGACATAGTGATGATGCAAGCAATAGGCATTGTGGAGAGTACTCACAATGGGTACCGACTCACTAAACTCTCTAATGAACAAGTCCCTCAACCATAAGCCCCAGAAGATGAGCAAGAGGAAAAAGAAGAAGAGGTGGATGATGTGGTAGTGCGAATGGACAATTTGGAGCTGCAAATGGGAGTCTTTATGCCAACTTTGAAAAGCTTACAAGGAGTGTACACATGATGCATCAAGACCTTACAACATTTTTCATGTATCAAGGCTTTATGCCTCAATCATCTTCACCACCATAAGACGATGCCCCACCATAGAATTGATATATTTTTAGTTTGTTCTTATTGTTTCTGTTATTTTTTTAGTATTTCAGAGTACACATATTTGAATCATGTTAGATTGCTTTTGTAAGTTTGCACAATTTTAATTTTTTTGGATGTGTGGATGTTTAATTGTGATAATGTAATCTATTTGTGTGTTTTATGATCAATTATAGTGCAAAATTGTGTTGTGCATGAGTATGTTGATGTTTTATATGCCTTGAGATAAATTAATTGCAATTTGCATGCTCATTTCTGTAAAAATGCATTCTGCAGAGTTGAAAACTATAGGTATGCACGACTGTGCACTCAATCCTTTTGACGGGCATAGGAACAGGTATGGCCGTGCACCTGGCAACTCAGGCATAGGTATGGGCGTGCACTCATAAGTGCACAACCGTGCATCTACACAAGTTTTCATCACATGAGTAGGTGCATAGTTGTGCACTTTAAGGTGCACAATCGTGCATATACGAGAAACTACACATTTGACTTTGTTCATTATTAGGCTTACCAACATTGAGGACAATGTTGAATTTAAGTGTGGGGGGGTGAATTGTAATTTTTAGAAAATTTTTTATTTTTTGTTGAATTTTATTTTCTTTTAAATGTTAATTTTCAATTTTTTTAATTTCCTTTTCTTTTTAGTATTTGAAGTAAGTTTTCTTTTTAATTTTTTAAGTTAATTTTACTTTTCCTTTTAGATTAGGGTTTATTTGATTTTTTATTTTGGAATTTAGTAAAGTTAATATTCAATTAGGTGTAGGATTTTGAATTATTTTTTTTTCCTTTTTGCAATTTTTTAATTTTCTTCTCCTTCCAAATTAAGGAGAAAATTTTTAGGTTTTATTTTTCCTTTGTATGTAGGGATTGCTCTCTATATATGTACAAGCATGTTGTTCATAAATTAGTCACTCTTTGATTTTGAGAAACCCTAGCTAATTGAAATTCTTTTTCAACCCACTTTGTGCTAATAATTTTCAATTCTTATTTTTTTTTCAAAATATCACAAGAAAAGTACAATCAAGCAAGGCAAAAAGAAAGGTAAGGCAATAATGCAAAATGGGGATAAGATGAGTTAGCTCATTAAAGAATATGGTGCTCCTTTTTCTATTCATTCACACGAGGAGGGTAAGAAATTTCATGCTCTTTCAAAGTGAAATTTTACTTTGCCTAAATTCTTTGATGATAATGTGTTGTATGACATAGGAGTTTATGAAGACGTGGTTATTTTGTGTGACCAATTAGGTTGGACCAAGTTCTTTAAAATGAAACATGACACTTTGTATGAATTCATACTTTAATTCTATACAACTTTCAAATTTATAGATGATAATAAGCATATGTTCTTGTGTAGGCTTTTTAGGAATGAGTTTCATGTGGATTGTGAACTTATGTCCTATATTTTTGGGTTTCCTGTGGGAGTACTTACACAACTTCCAAGCGAATTTGAAATGCTTTCTTTTTGGAGAAGAATCACTGAGGATAGTAGTTTTAGTGAGAGAGAGATGATGGTTAGTGGTTTAATTAAAGATCATGCTTACGTGGTAATGTATAAATTTATGGCACACAATGTCTTTGGGAAACAGGATAGTACCAAGGTTTTAAAAGATGAGCTTTTTATGTTATGGTGCATGCATACTAACACTAAAGTTTCTAGTGCTCACTTAGAGACTATATGGCATGTTGTGTAGGCAAAGAGAGTAGCTCTCTCAATGGGACATATCATAGCAGCTTTGAAGTAATACTTTTCTGCATTTAATATGACTTATTCCACTAAAGGAATGAGAGTCCTCAAATTGAAGATTTTGAGTGAAAGAGCATTCATCCATTCTGATATCATCACTGAATGGAGGACACTAAAAGATGTAAAGAACAAAAAATGCTATTTGTTATGTCAATATGCTTTGAAGCAATTGAAAAAGTCTTTTTCAAAAGAGGATAAATAGTGAGGGAAGTAGCAATGAGTCATGGTTAAAGAGGAAGGCCTCAGAAAATAAAGCAACTACTAAACAAATGATGCTACTTCGATTGGATATACTGGAATTAAAGCTATATGCTAGGTTGGATGAGCTCTAGATTATGATAGAAGATTTTCAAAAGGCATAAATAAGTCAGTTCAAAAGACTCAAGAAGCTCATGGAGAACACCAATTCCAATAACCCCTTACCTCTGCCATCGCTTTAAAAAGGAGATCTTTCCTGAACTTTTACTTTTTGTTTTGTTTTATTTTCTTTTGTTTTAAGTTTTGTCTTTTTATTGTAGAAGGGGAGGGAACATGCATTTCATTTTGTTATGTCAGTTATTAGGATGCATTACATGCATAACACTTGAGTTTTTTAGAACTATTATTAAGTAGAACCCAGATCATTGAATCTAGTTTTCTTAAAAAGATGTGGCAATCTTCATTTAATATGAGTTTGAGATTTAAAGATTAGGAAAATGACTTGTAGTTAGAGACTTTTCTTTCAATGAACTTAATGCTTACTTCTTAATTGAGTGATTGAACTTGGAGTTTGAATTCCGAGAAAGGTTTTTGTAAGTAGAGATTTAAAATTCAATTCTTGAAGTTAGTCAAGCCTTGTGTATTTTTGTTACTATAAAAGAAAAAGAAAATAAAAGCGAGATGGAGCATAAAATGCACTTATTTAAAAGGAGCTAAATTTTTAAAATTTTAAATCTTTATATGCTCCTTCTACTACAATGCTCTTAAATAGAGTATAAGTATCCAAAGGACCCTTTGTGAGGTACCCACACTAAATAGTCGGGAAAGGTGGGGGATACTGACGACTGTTGTGAAATAAAATAAAGCTTAAAAATTTCCTTATGCATAAGAATTTTAGACTACCCAAGTGTTGAAGTAATTTCTATTTGCTTCCATCTTTCTTTCAATTCAATTTTTTTATTTTCATGAATTCAATTAATAAGTTTGCTTTTCACATGGTAATTCGGCATGTCTTTGACCTTAAATTATTCTCTTAATCTTTGGGTTTTTAAGCTTTATATTAAGTGAAGATTGCAATAGCTAGTTAATTTAAAGCTAAGTGATGAGTTGAGATCTTCTTATGAATATGGTGTTTTCATGTTTTGCTTGAGGACAAGCTAAAGCTCAAGTGTGGGGGAGTTGATAAGTGCGAAAAATAGTAGATTTTAAGTACTAATTAGTTAAGTTTTAGGTGTCAAAGTGTCTTGGGTAGTTTTGGATATTGGCACTATTTACTTAAATTCCTTAGAACTTAGGTTTTTAGAGGTTTTTATAATTTTATTTGATTTTTATTGTTTTTAGTTGACTTTTAATTCTTTTATGTTGTTTGGTTGTGCTCAAGTTCGGATCAATGCAAGTGGAGTCTAAATCAGAACTTGAAGAGGAAAGATCAAAATATCCATGGAATCAAGATGAAGAGGCATGCAAAACTGTGCACAAGGGTGTGCATGGCCATACATGAGCCTAAAAAGTCCGTTTTGCAAGACTGAATGAATGCAAGTCCTAAGAAGTTTAGAAGTCAGTAGATGCATGGTTGTGCACAAAAGAGTGCACAGATATACGTGGTTTGGTGATTTCTGGTGATATAGTGATGCACAGCCGTGCACTTTGAATATTTTCAATTATGGAAGTTTATTTTTAAGGTTTTTAGGAGACAATTATAAATAGATTTTGTTTTTCCTCTTTTGAAGAGGTTGGCTGGTATGAAAAACAACAGATTTCAATTTCAATTTTCAATAGAACAATTTTCTTTTATTTTTCATTTTGATTTTGTTATCTACTCAAGGATTATCAAGAGTAGAAGATTGAAGAATAATTGCAATCATATTCAAGGGAAGAAGAATAAAAGGGGGTTTTCCTTCTAATTATTCTTGTACTATATTTAATATAATATAACGTTTGATTTTGCAATTTTTAATTCTTCTTCTTCTTTTTCTTTAATTGCCATGAGTAGCTAAATTAGAAGTTGGGATTTTTAGTCTCGGCTCAAAAATGGACTTAATTGGTTAAATTCCTTAACATTAAATCTATAATCCATGATTATTATTGAACTTAATGCTTTCGTAGGACTGATCACCCTTGGAATTGAACTAGACAATAGGGTGACATCATAAGAAGATCCTTATTAAGAACAAAATAATAATTTGTTAATTTAATCAAATTGGTCGGGAGACTGTTTGGTTGTTAATATTCCTTGAAAAGCTTTACTTCACTATTGAGAGTAATTAGTTGCTTGAGCAGCAAGAGTTAATCACTTAAGTAATTGTTATAATCAATAAATTATGCGAGTGCTCGGGAGAGACTTTTATATGTCTTAGGATTCTTAGGAGATGGAACAAATCTATAAGTGATAAGGAGATTGACATACACTTAGATAAAATTGAGCTGAGGATAAAAGCCCTAACATCCATTTAATTGATAAATTTTATAGTAGTTTAATTGTGTTTTCTATTTTAGTTTAATTTTTTTAGCAATAACCTTATTCAACTATCTAAACAAATAAACAAAAAGCATAATTCAATAATCAACATCATTCCATGATGTAAAACGTAGCGAAAATTAAAAATTTTAATCATAAAACCCCTTTACAAGATCCATGTAATTCGAATAAATTGATTGAGAGGGTTTCCAAAACTTAACAAGATGATTTCAAGGCAAGAATGTTAGAAGGAATAGAGGGGGTTCACATCGGTGACACCCTACCTCGAGCTTTTCATATTTTCTTGTTGAAATGAGATGGTGCTAATAAAGCCATGTCCTCTACCAATATCCACTTGAATAAGGTGACTAAAGCAATGTTGGTGTGCTAGTACCTTTTCAAAGGCAACTCTTTATTTCTTTTTTCTCTCTATGTGTATTTTCGTTTCTCAAAAGAGGTGGAGGAAGGATGAGAATGAGAGCTTAGAAAACCCTAGAATAAGAGATGTATATATAAACATCTCATTTAGGGTTTCTTAAACCACTTACTTACCAAAATAGTTTTGGTAAGATTAGACTTCCTTTTTCTATTTTGATTCTAATTCTAAAATTAGAATCATTTTCAAATTATTTAAGATAAAACTTACCTTAAATAAATAAGGACATAAATAAATAAATATAAATATAAATATATACAGATATATATATATTTATTCATTTTATTTTTTTATTCGTTCAAAGAGATTATCATTAAGTTAGTTAACCCAAGTCTGCTTTGGACCTATTCTAAGTGTGCGACCCTATAGGTTCACACAACATTGGCGGTGGGCCTAAAATTCCCTTTTTAGCCCAGAAGTCATAAGTGGCCTCTAGCAAGACATTATGACTACCCAAGTTATATGAAGGTCGATAATTCGACATAACCTAATAGACATTATGTATTATAGTCCTTTTGTCACATGATATCTTGATTGAACATAAGGCATGGTTTATGTCATACTTATATAGTCCAATCATATTATTTTTTGATCTTAAGTAGACTGATACTGATAACTTTTTATCAACTCATTCCAGCATGGCCATGCATTTCTCTTCAGTCTAAATTATCAAAGGGCCCACATATATCTTCTCAAAATAACTAAGGAACAAATTCCATCTCAATCACCCAAATTCCTCACATAACTTATCTATATCCAATCATAACCCATTTTACCATCAAGTTAAAAGATGATGTAAGAATGTGTCAAAATATAAACTTATTATGCAGAAAACCATTGTGATTTCAAGTTAGAGGACTGAAATAATACTACTATGATAAGAATCACTTATGACAGTTATCCATGCCATATTCTCATAGTGGGTCGATCCAGTACATCATTTCTTTAAATATGTACCTATAAGTTTGACTCAATATCTCATATACATGATCAGTAAAACATAATCATCAGCCAACCTTATACTAGTCTTTATTCATTGTTGTTCCCACAATAATGATCGACTAAGGATATTTTATATTAGAATTCAAGTATCACCTAAGAGTTTTACTATCAAGTCATATACTTAATGACCTTAGGTAGAATTAGCTAATCAAGGAACATTATTAGAATTAGCCAATAATAATAAAAAAAAATGCCTCTTTATTAATAAAATAGAAATATGACAAAGTCAAAGTATGTCCATTACACAATTAGCCTAGGGCATATCACTAATAACATCCACTCCCTATGGGATCGATATTTTTACTACTTAGACGACTCTGTGCACTTGCAGATACGAACAACCATATGTACAGGCCAAATAGGTTGTGCCGCAGTAGATGCACCGCCATCTCTACTAATACTAGCTCCTACACCTCTACATGTACCTCTACCATAGCCAGAAGTCCTTCCTCCTCTACCAACTGTACTCTGAACTCCCTCAATACTGGTGCCAAACTACACAAGGTTACGACAATCCTTCCTAATATGCCTGGATCCACCACATTCGAAATACTGGATAGTTCTCTTCCTACAATCTCCTCCCTAGTGAATACGACCACAAGTAACATAAGGTGTAGTCCTTCTAACTGAACTACCTATACTGGCTACTGGTTGTCTCACAGAACTCTGACTAACTTCAGAAGATTGTGGTCTATAAGTCCCTGACCAAGTCCAAGGTCCTATATTGATTATGAGTCCTCCTATCTCTGGCCTTTACTGAGATTTACTGGCTCCCTTACTAAATCCTTTTTACTTCCCTGTCTAAACTGAAGCCTTTAACTTGCTTTCTTGTTCTATTTCCTCTTTTAACTTTTCTTTCTCTATCGCCTTCTTAACCCAACCTCTGAAATGCTGACCCTCATATAAAGATAGCTCATTCTTCAATACTATATGGAAGCCCTCCTTGAACCTATAGCACTTTTGAGCCTCTATTGGAAAGATGTCAGAAGAATATTTGTACAAATCTTCAAACCTATCAACATACTTATGTACAGTCATAGTTCCCTGTTTTAAAGCCATGAACTCATTTTGCCTATCGGCTATGAATGCATCAGTCAACTACTCTTTACAAAATTCTGTCTTGAACACTTCCCATGTCAACTGGTCCCCATGTAGCACCTTAACTCTAGCAAACAATGCATCTGAGGAGTCATGTAATAAATCATACACATTACTGACCTTTTGTGCTTATGTGAGCTCAAGTGTGTTAAATGCTTTCTCAGTTGCCTTCAACCACCTATCTGCCTCTCTAGAATCAATGGAACCATGAAAATCAAATGCCTCACACTTCTTTGCATGCTCAATAATATCACCAGGCCTTCTTCTATGTTCTTATGCTGTCAATGTAGCAATAATAGTCTCTGCAAGCACCCATGGGTCAAGCTGTATAATAGGTATAATAGGGATGGGGGAGGTGGAGTTTGCTCAACAATAAGGGTCTTAGACTCAGACTCTATCTCTAGATTAGTACTACCCTTAGACTCTGATGAGTGTGAAAAACCTTAGTTTTAAACACTCTATATTATAGTTTTAAGAAAAAATTAGTTACATGTTTACTTAATTTTGAAGTCTTTTAGTTAAATTTTCATATTATTGTTTAAGTTGTTAGGTTTGTTTTAATTTTTAATTTGAATAAGATAATTTTGGTGTATTCTTGATTTTTAGGATGACTTGAAGATCTTTGGAGTGATTTTGGGAATTTGAACAAGTCAAGATGAAGATATGGAGGTTATAACAAGTCAAATCTTTGAAGAAAAATGGATTTTCAAAATAATATGTTCCTGCGCAACCACGTGCCTGGATGCACACAACCAGGCCTGAGTGTTAGAAAGCTGACACAGCCACGTGCACCCTACGACATAGCCACGCAACCTGATTCAGCACAAAGAAGATTGTTCTTGCACACCCATGCGCGTAGGTGCGCACAACTATGCAAGCTATTACAACAACTTTTTAAATTCAAATTTGAGCTGCTGATTTGGGGGAATTTTATAGGATTTGAATTGTAACAAACCTTAGAGATGTTAGAGGCTGGAGGCTATAAATAGGGGGCCTTCATAAGAGCAAAAATAATCTTAGTCTTTCCTAAGTTTTTACTTTAAAGAATCAAAGTTGGTTTTGATTCAAGTTCATGTTATTTTTGTTCATGTTGAATAAAGCGATTTTGCTTGAAGTTTGAGAATAGAAAACATTCTATTATAGTGGGTAAAATTAGAAAGGGGGTTCTTCTTCATTAAACTTTTTTTTTATTTTTATTTTCATTAAATAGAAATGATTGTTTATATTCTCTACACTTCATCTTCTTCTCTTTCTCATAACATAAGTAGCTAAGCATATTTTTAGGGTTTTTATTTCATTTCAACCATGTGATTTTTTAGAATTAAAATCTAAGTTTATAATCTTAATTCATTGGTTGTTGTTGAACTTAATGTCATCTTAGGCTTGATCACCCTTAGATTGAACTTACACTTTAGAACTTGATTGAGAAATAGGTTCTATTGGATTCAAACAATAACCTATTAGTTACTTACTTAGTTGAGAGACATTTAAGTA
>CATIWK010340661.1:0-10505 GCA_949634005.1 Mallotus japonicus
ACTATATATGCTATGCTCAACTTCAATTAGTACTCCTGGTTTTATAATTTATATGGCAATGTTTTTTTTTTTTTTTGGTTAATTGTGATCTTCATGAGCAGGAGAACCCACCATTAGAAGCTGGAGGAAACAATAATGGAATCCTGAACCCACCATTAGAACCAAAGTTGACACCAGTTTTTGATGTGAGATCACCTCCTTTTCGTCTTCCAGTGCCATTGCAATCTTTGTTACCAAGATCTTCCTCCTTCAGCTTTTTAGCAGGGCCACCTTGGACACCAGTAAGCATTTTCTTCATTAGGCGATAACGTTATTTCATTAATGTATGTTTCTCTTGTTAATTAGTTAGTTGGATTCTGATTAGGATTCGAAATCGTAACTTCATGGAGAAATGCTCCAGTATCGAGCGGAAGCACATTTGATTGTTCTTAATGCATCTTTGTTACTAATGTCTGAATGGATTTGATGATGATTAGGCGGAAATGGTTCTGCAAAATGGAATGGCTCAGTCGATTTCTCATCAACAACAAGATATAAATCGGATGAATCCAGTCTTCCAAACTCAGCTTTTCTCGTATGTCTTTATTTTTGATAATTTATGATCCAAACATTAATCCTCTAACAAAACTCAACTACTTGCATTGTTTTTTCCTCATTTTCTTTTTTGGTTCTTGATTGAGTTTATACCTTATGCAGGCCTCAGGTTATGCCTCCATTCAACCAAATTTTCTGGGTTGATCCATATGGACAACATATTGCAAATGGTTTTCCACAAGCACCCATTTACAGACCTTCAATATTTCCTCCAAACCAAGTTAGTATAGATTCATTTGTTAGTTCAGACACTTACTATGAGAGCATATGCACATGCTCTTGAAGTTTATTTGATTTATGTTTTTGTTGTGAGCAGACATTGATAGGAGATGCAATGCTCCCATGGATATCATACTGGCTTTCTCTAGGTTACAATTATGCTCCTAATGGACCATGGCCTCCAATAAGGTAATTAATTAAATTCTATCAAACTATTCATCATTATTAATTTAAACATATATATATGTATATATAAACCCTCCTATGTTCATTTAGGCATCAACAGTTACCAAATCAGCTACAACAGCAAAATTAGGTCCCTGGAATACAGAATTTGCATGATCCACAGTTTCGTTTTCCCATGATTCATCATTCCTGGACCTCCTACGATTTATTGTTACTTAAATTAAAAACTACATTTGTTAATTAGTGATCATAAAGGCCTATATATGTTAAATGCTTTTCTTAATGCAGGCCCCAAATTTTGCCTTACCAATTCAATCAAGTTCCAATGCCACATATATACCATGATCCCACTATGCTGCCTTACCCTTCTCTATCTTTAAGGTAATATGTATTCTTAATTAATTAATTAATTAAGTCTCATATTGCTACAGTAGTTAACTTGCCCTTTTTTTTTTCAAAAGAAGAATCTTGTTATAGCTTTGTCAAATAAAATGAAGTTTAATTTTGTTCCTGAATTTAGGCCCCCACAACTTGGCCAGCCACAACATTTCTCTGATGGTCATCATCAAATCAATCAAGCTCCTGCAACACTTACCTCAGCGGATCCACCACAAAGCCTCTCACTGGGGCCGAATCCCAAGTACAATATATGAGTTTTTATTTTTCTTTTTTGGAGATTGATGTGCAAGTTAAAATAAATATGCAAGTGATCATAATGATTATATAAGCTATTAATAATATCCTAATAGACATAACAGCAAGAGCATTTCATAATTATCAAAATCTTCAAGGCCGTCTCTTTTGGTTTGTTAATATATAGGCCACAGACTAGTGAGCTTCAAGGACTGCCTAATCAAAATGCTAGGACAAGTGCCCCAAACTCTAACCTTGAAGCTTCCCAGCATAGTCAATTATTGAATATAGAAACTCGTCAAGCTCAGGTATGAATCTTGGTTTCGCATCAGCTATCATTTGCATATTAGCATATCTTCTTCTGCATTCATTCTTTTTAAAGACTTAATAAATACATTTTGTTGTTAATAGGCAACCAGAAATACCTTTACAGAAGTTACACGATTGAGCAGAAGAGACAAAGGGGTAATTGTGATTGTCCTTTTTATGCTTGGCCAACTGTAAATCAAAATTGTGCAATTTTTCTTTTGCTAGTAGTTTATTAGTCGAGCATCTGGCTCGTGATATTACAAGCTATTTATTTGAATCCTGACAAGGTACTTAATTTATATAAATTTCAAAGTATAAATAGTTTTTTCCTATATTATTCTCAGAAAGGCAAGCTGGAAGAAGATAAAGATACACCACCATCATCATCATCAAAAAAAAAATCTAACAAACGCTCACGGGTATATCAATTTGTTCTCTTAAAAAAGTTTGAAAGTCTTTTGATCATTTTAAGCTTTCAAGAAAATTCATGGCCACACTTAAAATCTTTTTCTTGCTGTGCAGGACAAAGTTGATGATGGATCAGCATCAAAACGTCAACAAGTGGAGTGCGGTGATGTCACGCAACATAAGCAAGAAGGGAGGTCTTCTGCTTCTGGTCCTTCTATTCCAAGGTTTGTTGTTTTGTTGCTACGAAAATTGTTTTCTGATAGTCATATTTAATTGAACGGGATTAATACCTCATAATTAACTAAAAGAGCTTTATGAATTACAGGTCAGCTATCTAACTACGATCCACTGTTTGAAGGAGATTGGACTGCCAATTGACCCTCACCTGCTAGGTTCCAATTTCACTGTTGGTTTTGTTAACAAAAAAAAATAATAAATAAATAAATTCACTGTTGTTGAATAGTAAACTAAAAAAGTCTTCAATTTTGTTTAAATCACGAATTTGCCACCGTTTGTAATTATATACAAAACGACACCATTTGAAGCAATAGACTATCTTGCCCTTTGTTTAGTAGAAAACGTTGTTGTTTTTAAAGACAGGATTGTCCCTTTCAATTTGGTAAACATGCCTTTGATTTCGATTAAATTATGATGCTGCCACTACAGAAATCCCTGCCACCGCTTAAGGCTCCATTTGTTTGCAGAAAATATTTTATCTTTAGAAAATATTATTTCTGAAAAATATTTTCCAATGAATGTTTTTCTATATTTGGTTGCAATACTAAAAAAAGATAATAAATGAGAAGAGATGACATTGAAAAAATACAAGGGAAGGCAATAAATTAGAAGAAAAAGCATTGAAAAAGGTATTGGAAATATTTTCTCATCAAAATGGGAAAACATTTTTTTTATTTTAAAGTAATTTTCTTTTTACTGGTATATTATTTTCCTTTGATTTATTTTTTCTAGGTAATCCAAACGTTAAAAAATAAGAAAAAATATTTTTCGGAAGAATATTTTTCGCAAACAAACGAAGCCTAAGATTGTCCTTTCAATCATTTAGGGCAAATAAAAAACAATAATTACATTTGTGTTACTTGATATTAAAAAATATTTTGTCTTTTCATTTGTTGATTCATTTGTTTGTAAAAAAAAATCTTTTTTTTTTTTGAATATAGTCTGCAATTTGACATTTTTTTCAAAAAATAAAAATATGACTCATTGCCCCTTTCCTTAAAAAAAAAAAACGGATGCTATGTATGACTTCGTTATAAATTGTTGAATTTCCTTTGATATCAATATTAATTGGATAAACTAGGTAAATGCCCGCACGCGATGCGAGGGTGAATTTAATTTTTTAATAATAAATATTAAATACTTTGTTGAGCACTTTAGTTATATTGGCCTTGAATAATCTTTTTCAGTTTCAAACAATGTGATGTGGCAGTAATGTGTGCCTGATTTTACTTGACCTATGTGTTTTTATTAGTTTCATCTGTTAAAAAATTTTGCAAAATTTTGAGAAAAAAAAAAAAACGTGCAAGTCACTAAGAATAAAAAATAATTCGCTTGATTTCATGTCAGTGATCCTATTTGCAAACAAACTGCAAAGTTAAACAACAATTTTTGAGTGTTTCAGCTATTTTACACTTTGTGACATGATCTCCAAATAAAAGACTTACATTTGTATATACTATAACTTAAGGACGGACATCTGTTACAAGATACACCAAGACTATTAAATACTCAAGAACTGCAAAAAATCAACAGCAGAAGATATACAACATAAATTTTTAAAAATTGAAGAGATATGAGAGATATGCAAGTGTGCTAGATGAGGTTTAATGTTTATGTTTTGTTCTTGTTTTTATCTTGCATCTAGCATTGTAACTGTGACTTGGTTTACAGTAAATGATTCATTTATTTTTCGTGAAGACAAATCAGTTTCAAAAGGATTCCTTCCCAGGCAGTACCCAGGGGTTTTAGGATGGGGCATCGTTGCAGTTTCACTGCTCAACATCAACACCACAGACGACATTGTTGGTCTATCTTCTGCGTGTTCTTGCACACATAGAAGGCCTGCCTGTATGCATCTTAGAACTTCACTCGATGAAAATAAATTGCCAACTAATGTATCTAATATTTCTAATCCCTTTCCTTCCTTCCATAATCTCCATGCCTGCAGTGAAGCAAACACCATAAGTATAATTTTGATACTAAAGGAAATGAGCTAAAACGTAAAGAATCTTCTATTTACATGTCCTCTAGATTGATTGAAGGAATGTGAATTCCTGTAACATCAGCAGTTGGCTTGCCAAAATCAATTGTTTCCTCAATCTTTTCAGCAATGTCATGAATAAAATCCTTAACTTTCTCAATAAATCCACCCTTCTCTCCATCCTTGTCATCCTTGTCCTTGATGCCTCTATCAACAACTTCGGGGTTATCAAAAGATGCCATACCTTTACAGCCAGAATTCCGCAGGTTAGTGAAATAATCAAATCAGCCAAGAATAAGAAGGCATCCTAAATTCAATGAATAAAAAATGCATTGAAAAAAACTGTGCTAATAATCAAAAATAAAACAACTGAGATCACCCATGTTCTTCGCATATGCGAAGTCTATGATTCCCTTGGAAAAGAAAATGATGCTAAGCTAAGCTTGCTTGCTATTGTTCTCTTACAATCACCTATACTGCTTAATCAAAAAGTGAAGGGATCCAATTCACAAGCAATCTTATTTTTTTTTTATTTTTTTTACAATGTAAAATCAGACACCTTAGCTCACACACACGCTCATCATGCCGTATTTTCTTCACGTTCCTTTGTTTTCTCGGAATATTTTCTACTGATCCAAACAAAATACAATAATAAAAAATAATAATTAAAAAAAAACAAAATCATACACAGAGCTCCAATATCCACACATATATATTTATTATTTATTGAGGATCAACAAAAGAAAGAATACAGTATCATATCAAGATCTCAGATTCAAAAAAAAAAAAAGAGAAGAATCGGTTGGAAATTAACTAAGTTGAAGCAATGTTGAAATAACAGAATAGGCCACCCATTGTAATTGCAACATCGGAGAATAATACAAGTGGAAAATTCAAAATGGGCAAAATTTATGAATAGCAAGGTTGATGAGCTGAAACTTTCAGCAGATACAATTAGCCGATGGATAGAAACCCATAAATCTACATGCATGACATAGTTACATGAACATAAACCCATAAATTTATAGATTTGTTTTTTCATAAGAACAAAGTAAAACACAATTAACTATGAATCTGAGCTCCAGTGAAATCAATCTGCAATCAACCCCGCATATAAGAAAAGACATTGCAATCCAGAAAACCTTTAAATCATTATATTTTACCTGTGTGTTGAGCCCAAGCTTTCAAACAGCTCCTGTGATACCTCTTGCCACAACTTTTGCATGAAAGCATCCTCCTTGCCCTCTCACTTCCTTCTGTTTCACCTAAAAAGCACATTCGGCACATTACATTCATATTGGAGAGACCTTGATAATCTCCAGTGACATCTTTTCGAGGCAACTTGAAAATTGATTCAAAATTTTTAAAAATAAAATGAGTACATAAAAAAACTGAAGTTATGAACAAATGGAATAATCATTTGCAAAAGCTAGCTACCCAAGAAATGGCTTAAGATTCAAAATTAAGTCTGAGCAACTTAACACAAATACATGTAATAAGAGAAAATAAAGGATAAAACCTACTTGTCTTAATTGAACAAATCAATGATATGTGTTCTTCCATTGTTGTGGTTGAAAAAGATGAAAAGACTCCAGTGCATCAACCATATTAGACTTTGCACCTGATTCAAGGGTGATGAGAAACTCTGTAATAAAAATCAAAGTTAGTCAGCAATTTACTATGAAACAGCACATAAAGAAAATTAAAAAGGAAAAGTTAGAGGAAAAAAAAAACCTTTGCATCAATTATTTCTTTCAACTTATTAAGTTCTTCAAGAGCAATATCCCAATTCTGCATTCAGTATCTCAGCCGCCAACGCCAACTTCCCCCACAATGCACTCAAACTCCTTTCACTGTTAGTGCATAAAGCCCTATACTGGTATAGGTAGTCAGCTGCACCAGAGTAGTTCCCACATTCAAACTGAAATTTTGCATGCTGATATAGCGTCTCAATCTGCTGCAAACCAATTTTTATACAAAGAACTAAAACATTATTTCAAATCTAAAATCAACAGAGTAGCATAAAACTAAATCCCTTAAGCATGAATTACTTTAGAAAACACCTTACAATTTCTTTATTATTTCAACAAACAGCCCCTTGCTGTTGAAGCCTTCAAGATTCATTAATGCTAAAGCATTGAGTCACACTTTCGCAAAACACTAAATTCACAATTTTTTTAACAATTACCCATAAAACAAAAACTACGAAAAGAACAAAAAATAAAGAAAATTAACAAATAACAAATAAAAAAAAACCTGGTAGCGGTCATTAAGCATCTGAAGATTCAGCTCTCAAAATTCTGCAGCTAAGACACTCATTTCCAATCTCCATGACCTAAAATCTAAGGGTCGGTCAATCAGAAAGATTTGTGTATAGATGCAGGTGCCTCTAGAAAGAATAACAAAAAAACCAAAGGAATATTTTTGAAGCCACCAACAATCCCCTAGCAAAAAGAATTAAACTTTCAATATCTATGAAATTCAAAAATGGAAAAATAATAAATTTAAGGGATAAGGTTCATTTAAGCCCTCTATGTTTACCCCGAAGTCCAGATAAGCCCCCAATTTTTTTTTTGGCTCAAATAAGTTAGGGTTTAATCAAAAAGGTACATTTAAACCCCACTGAGTAGACGGAGTTCATCTCCGTTAATGTAAGTTATGACATGGCAAATTTTATATATTTGACCAAACTGATTTTTTTTCCCCGTGGTGCAGTAGTTGGATACTGAAGGCAATGGGGATAGCATATTTAATGCAGAAGAAAATGGGAACTACGAAGAAAATGGGAACTCTTGGTGGCGACTCATGGAGCCGATCTCGAGTCGGAAGCTCTCGGCAGCTGCACCGATATCAATGACGGTTGTTGATATCGCCTTTAAGAGGTCAGAGTCGGAGGCTTGAATTGGAGAGCAACAGAGAGGACACGTTTGATTAGAGTGAAGCCAGGTGTCGATGCGTGGCAGTAATGAGCTTCGATTGAAAAAAAAAGGAGGGGCTTAGTGGTTCAGTAGAAAGCCATGTATCACTGTCTTTCTCTTTGATATAGTCCCCTCTCTTGTTGGCTTGCTATGTAATTCGTTAAAGAACCAACTTGAAGCTGGACTAGACCCAGATAAACCAGCTAGCAAATGGGGTGTCCGCAGAGCAAGTCTTTAACAAATTCACCATCGAGGAGGGATTGGTACTCAGTTATATCACCGAAGGCAAGCTCGAAGGAATCGCCAGTGAGGGGTGAAGGTAGGGGCGGAGAGGTCGCTGGTGCGATGGACCAAGGCGCGGACAGAGTGACCCTGTGCCAGAAGTGCGTGGCAGAGTCTCCCGCCCAGGTAACCGTAAGTGCCAATCACCAAAACTTTCATGGTTGACGCACCTTTTTTTTTTCTTTTTTTCAAGAAAGAGGAAGAGATATCAAATTCAGTTTGAGTCGACCATTCTTTGAGCTAAAACTTGTAATGGAATCACTCATTGCTGATTGCAATGATTTTTGCTTATTTTAATTGAAAACTCAGATTGCAAGATCTCTAGCAAACACAAGTACACCACATCCAAGGATCATAATCCATACAAGAAATTTCCCTTAATCTTCTATATCTCCTTTATTTGTTTAGTTTCATTCTTCTTGTTCTTACTTGCTTGTACTTATTCATATTATTTTTCCATAAGTGCTCAAGGTTCTCCATTATTGAACTAAGTCAGCATCCACTGAATAATTTTTCAGTTTCTGGACAAGGAGCAGGAAGATACTGAGGAGGATCTGAATTTCAGAGCACTCGAAAATGGATTTGTAAGTTAAAGCACTGTACTTTTGATTGTTTTACGCTACAGGTTCATCTTTGAATTGGGATTACCTAGCATCCATTTTGACAAATGGTTTGCTGTGTTTATTTGGAAAACTGGGTGGTCGTAACTCCTATATCTCCTACGCCATATATAGAGTCGGACACTCATGTAGCAGCCAAAGATTGGATTTCTTGTACCAAAATGAGGGAAATTTTTTTTTTCATTAGAAGGGAGCTTAAAAAGCTAGATAACAAGAACGTGGGAAAGCTACACCCACTCTATCCTAATACAGAAGATAACTGATACTTGGGGCCTGCTTGAAAATAGTGGACACCAATATGATTCTGGGAAGCCAATCTAATCATTGGTAGCTGGCAGACATTCCGAATCTGCTTCATCATCACTCTGGGATTCATCCAGCCCAAACGCATCCAGATTCAAATGTTTGAGAGAATCTAATTGGCTCCGGGACAATAGCTTGTGGGATTTTGGTTTTATTTTAAACGAGGGAAATTTTAGTTGAAGAGAAACATTAGGTCAACATATAGATTTGGTAAAGTTTATTTGGCCAATTTTCATTTGCCATGTCATAAGTTGTTTAACGGAGATAACCTCAGTCTGTAAAGAGGGACTTAAATGAACCTTTTTTATTAAACCCTAACTTATTTGAGCAAAAAAAAAAATTGGGGGCTTATCTAGACTTCGGGGTAAACATGGAGGGCTAAAATGAACCTTATCCCTAAATTTAAAAGAAAAACCACACATCCCATACACATGATGTAGCATACTCGGTGCTTATAGCCATGTATGATGCATATGTATGATCTGTCCAATATCAAACTCATGAATCCAAACTAAACATTTCAACTAAGGCTGAACATAGGACGGAGAAAATACTGAACTGAATCGAAATATCGAACCGAATAATTTTAATCCTGAATTGAACCGAACCAAATTTTATGACTAATTTGGTATGTATTGGAGATTTATAAAAAATCAAACCGAGAATCGTACCGAAACCATATCGAATCGAAAACCGAATATGGTACCAATTTTAATTTAATAAATAATGTATAAATATTAGTAAATAATTGTAAAATTAATTATATACTTTTCATTATAATATCAGGTAATATATTATTACTAAGTAACATATGTATAATAATATATGATAAAAATTAATATGTTTTGTGTTAAAAATACAATAAATAAATTGTTAATAAAGTATTTTTATCAATTTCATTATCATTAATTATCGTTAATATAAGTTGAACTTAAAATATGAAAAGAAAATATTTAAATTGTACAATTTCAAATAATTCAACTAACAAATAAGAATGTACAATATCCATTACAACACAATCTAAACTTAAAATATGAAAAACAAGAAAACTATTATTATTATCAACATCAAGTAAAAATGTGTAATACCCATTATATTTCAATTTAAACTAAACATATGAAAATAAGAATATAAAATTTCAAATTTTATAATTTATTATTTACTGACGTCCAAAAAAATTTATTAATTACAATATATTGTTATTGTTATATTTCATAACGAGAAAGATTACCCGCACTTCGTTGCGGGCAACATTTGTATTTTCTATTTTAATAATAAGTAAGATGTTAATCAACAAATGGAAATTTATACAATAATAAATTAATTAATTAGTTTGTTCATATAAGCAACTCATCCCGATAAAAAAAATTGAATTCAGACAATTCAAAAATCTATAGTAGCTAGAGATGAAAACATTTCAAAAGTAGCATATAAATCCTTCTCAATAAGAATAATATCAAATTGCAAAGAATAATTGAAGTCATTTTGTTTGTGAAGTACACAAATTTAGATTAACTGAGCCATCGAAATGACTGCAAGATACACATATAGATATGTAAATTTTTCTTTGCATTATTGTCAATCTTAAACTCATACTTATGGACATCAAAATCCAAGCACAACGCAATAAAATCTAGGCAGTCATGTACATAGCAAAATCCAAACAATTGTATATATATATCTTGGGTTAATTGTATGGGAGGTTACTAGACTTTATAGTAAATTTCATTTTTGTTCTATAACTTTAATTTGTATCTTTTTTATTATAAAACATTGATTTTAATTTCACAGAGAAGTCACCCAAAATAATTTTGG
>CATIWK010340749.1:0-16941 GCA_949634005.1 Mallotus japonicus
AAGTTAGGTGGAGACGTAGGATTGTTGAGAATCCGAACTCCTTAAATTCTTGTGTTCATCATTTTTCCTTCTCAACATTCTTTCAATTCTTGCAAAGAATTATTTTTAATTTCGATTTTTATTCAATAGCCCTATTCACACCCCCCCCCCCCCCTCTAGGGCTCTTTCAGTTTTCTTTTCTTTTGTTCTTATATGGACAGGTATCAACTTTGTGACTCTTAGAGCCATAAATTCAACAATAGGAGTAATTACTCAAAGGTTTTCCCTTACGACATTTAGGCTTTCTCCTACATTTTTTCTTAAAGGCTTCTAGCTTATCCTTATCACTAAGGTTTGTTCTTCTTCTAATAAATATTATGGGTTTACTAGACCTCTTTTTTGCTTCTCTCTCTTTTTGATATTCTTTTTTTTTATTTTACCCTTTGAATTTTTTTAAAAGAATATTATGTTCTATACTGATCGTCTATTATAGAAGAACACCCATATCTTCTTGGAACGTAACATACTCAATTTGAGATCAATAACTCTTATTCAAATAAGGAAGGCGCTTAGCATATTACCTGACTAAAATTTCAGTACATGCCTTTCTCATGGTATACCTAACCACCTAGATTCTTCCTCCTAAATCCTTGACTACCTTTTCCTCATTTAAGAGAAGTTGATAGGCCATTTTTGCTACTTCAGGCCAAGGCTCTGGAAGCTTAGCAAATAACAATTCTGACATGTATTTTTGAGATTTCATATCAATAATATAATCATATTTTTGAAATTTATAAGAAAAGTTAGTAAAATAACATGTCACAGATTTACAATTTCATCAAAGCCGTTATTGATTATTCTTTTTCTAATGACTCTGTGGATAAGGAGAAACCACAAGATTCTCTTTTCAATGCATCTATCACTATAGCTAAGACTTCATTAGTCAAACCTTCTTTGTCTATTTCTTCTTTAATTAGAGTATAGGCTACTAGTAAATCCTAGTATTTTTGTGCATTACCTACCATGGTAGCTTTGCACAATTCGTAGGTGCTTGCAGGAGTGTAACTACTAGACCTTATCATAAATCTGATCATAGTAATTTAATCATCTATTATTTTTGAAAAATGCTTTTCACAATCTAAATTTAAAAAAGCTACCAAACTTATAATTGGCCTTAAAGGGTTATCCCTAAGTATGAATTATTTTTTAATCCTATGGGGATAGTTAGATTTATACTGTACAAGCGCATTAAAGGAACTATCATCTATATGTAGAGAAGGTTCATCTACCAAACTTAAAGATTTTCTAAGGTCTTGGGCTAGATTGCTATTGTTCATATATGCTGCCTTAATGGTAGAGTCAGCAATATAGGAAATCATTTTTTTTCTTTTCTTAATTTTTATATCTCTTTTTCTGTCACATGTGCTTCTAAAGCTTTTTCATTTTATATAACTTCTAACCTTTCATTCACCAGTTTGCCTACCTCAGTGGTCAAGGTTTGTCTTTCTTCTAGTGAATCACCAAATATTCCTTTAGAATGAAATTGCTTAAGGAGTTGGTTCACTTCATCCTGTACGTTATTGAATGAAGTTAGTCCTGATGGATTATTGGAATTCAAACCCTTTGTTCAATTTTCCATTAGTCTTTCAACTTATTCAGAACCAGCAGGTGGTCTAAAAATATAACAATTATATTAACAATACATAATTTTCTATTATATTCAACACAATCACAATATTAATTATGATAATCTAAATGAATATTAACTCTTTCTTGACTTGCTTCAAATAATTCTTGTCTCGGATTTCTTAAACTATTAGCATTAGACCAATCAAATAAATAAAGATACTGAATAAGATTTTCAACAATAGAAGGTATGAGATAAAAATATAAACAAATTCTATTTTTATTTTTTATTTTTCTATTAAAGTATGGACTTTTTTGCAAAATAAGTTCAATTCTGGACTAAACCAGTAATATTACACTGCTTAAGGATCAAAAAATTTAAAAAGGAACCACAAATGAAACTTAAATAAAACTTCGGTGACCAAAATAATACAAATTGAAGTTAAGTTACCTTTTAAAAAAACAATTGAAGTTTAGTGATCAAAAGAGATATTAACCCTTATGACAGCATATATAGTTTCTACATATTACAAATCAGGATGGATAGTGAACGTTTGATGAATTTATTAACTGAATTTGATACATCTCACAAACAAAGAAAAGGGTATTTTGCAGCTAGTGAACTAGTAAATACTACTATATGTGGGTCGATTTATATCCATCTTTTGCAAGATAATGCATATATTTTTAATTAATAATTTATTTATGTTCGAATTATAGTGTATGCAGTCATAATAAATTAATTGTTAAATTTTTTTTACCATTCTTGTAGTTTTATCCGGATCGAACCGAAATAGTTAGAGTTTAATAAATTTTAAATATCAATAGTTCAGGCAAAAGAAAATTGTTCTTGGAAATTATTTAGAAGATTAAGAACTAAACAATTATTAATTATTTACAAAAAGTATCAATATTCTAATTTTTTTAATAATTTCAAAGGACTGAAGAAGCAATCATGCAGGGAGGGAAATAGGAGAGGAGCCATGCCCATGCCTCCTTAGTCCCCACCCTCTCAAAAATTGTTGACTATTTTTTTAAGTATTGTCTCTTTCTATGCCATAAAAGAAATTTTCATTTTTCTTTTTATTTCTCCATCTTTTTCAATTTTAAATTTCCAAAATTTTACTATTTAAGTTAAATGTGTGTTAGCATTTCCTTAAGTACTGTCATACTCTGAAGTTTTATATCATCATTAATATTACATTTCTATATATTATAAGTATAATAAAGCTAACAATAATACCAATATAGATAAAATTTTTTTTTAAAAAAATTAATATTTCAATAAAGAAAACCAAGAATTTATTTTATTTTTATATATTTCTTTATTATAAATTTATTTGACTACCTATTTTCTTAAATTAATTATATCTATAACTTTACATTAATTACTTCTAAAAAATAGTAAAATATTCATACTATTTTCATCAATACATTTCCAAAAAGAAAAAAGAAATCAGTGTTTTATAACAAAATTAGTAAAACAATTTTTTAATAAACAAAAAATATATATTAAAAAGGGAAATACACCAAGCAACAGACTTCTCCGAGAAGAAGTGACCTGAATAGTAAAGCCAAATTAAAGCCTTTCTTGTGACTCCATTACTGCGAAAATGCTCCAATCTGTTGAGTAAATTGCCATTCTTATTTTTATTTTCGCATGGATCATGAATGTGATGTATTTACGTTACCTTAATAATTGGAAAAAAAAGAAACAAAAAAACTGAGAGACAGATTAGTTTTGTCCCTTGGCTCTTAGTCGTGAGATGTAGATATAGCATATATATACATAAATACTAAAGAAGAGTCCCATCCCATCCTATGCTTAGACTCGGACCCGTCTCTATATTTTTTGTGTGGTAAAGCCCTTGGCACTGGCAGAGACGCATTCCCCTATGTACCTCTCTAAGTCTCTATTGCTTTCCTTCATTTACTTCTGTGTTTGTTTTGGGCATATGGGGCTCAGAAAAATGTATACAATGTTCAACTACCTGTATTTAATGTCATCCATTATTTTCTTGGTCATCCTCATTAATCCATCTGTGTGACGAATCTATAACATTTCTACCATAGTAGGCACAGTACAGTAATGTTGCTGTTTGCCGCATGAAAAAATAAATTTAAATTAATTGTAACAATATATTAAAAATCATATTTATCATGCAACTATCCTGAAATAATTTTGCATAATTGGTCAAAGCCACATCAAATGCCATTATAAATGTTTTTATGAGTCAATTAATGGTAGTACTAAGATATCACTCACAACGTACCATTCTTGTAGGTCAAGATTTATGGTATAGGTATTATTTCTAGGTGCCAATACCAATTCCTTGAATCCTTGTAGTATTTGATAGATTGGGGTTTGAATCTTAGTCTCACTCCCCCAGTGTAGTCAAAAAACTATTAATGTTTGAATTACATACATAACTGTACTTGAATCATAATATTTACTATTTTTCTGATAATTTTTCTGATATTTACTTAAAATTTCACAATTAGAAATATTATAATTTTTTTATATAATTAGAAATATTATAATTTGATTGTTTATTTATGATTTCATAATGATAAAAATTTAACTGCAATTTTTTACAAAAAGACAAATGTAGTATAAGTAATTTTCAATTCTTGGTGGTTAAAAAAATTCTCTATAATTCTTCTCAAAAAAAAATTCTCTATAATAAGTCCAAACTTAAAATCTTAGTGTAATGCTTTTTTTTAATTAAATTAAAATTAATTTACCGAATTAAAATTTTTTTCATTAAATTTCTAAAAATGAAACAAACTTATAAAAAATCACATTAACTTTTATATAAAAAATTTTTAATTTTATTTATTATTCAGTTCAGCCCTATAGTTTGACCCTTTTTTTTTCTTAATTTTTGAACTAGACCTACCTAGTTTGACATAATTAATTACAAGTTATACAATCTCTAAAACCTTAATTTTCTAATTACAGCTTAACATGAGCTCACATATTGTAACATACATGAAACATCTCAATCATTACTGAAAATTTTTTTAAAAGAAAAGAAAGCTGTAATCGACCAACGTATATACAAAAGAGAGAGCTGCATTCCGTACTTAACTCATAAGACAAATAATTCAAGGAAACCTAGAAATTATCATAGAAACAACATTAAACACATATTACAAAAGTCACTTTCCAAAAAAAAAAATAGCAGAGAAAAAAAAAATAGCAGTCATGAGACATCATCATCATCATAATACATAACAGAAAATCCTAACATAGACATGCAGCAGCAGCACTAGCCCTAATAATTCATGCAGAATCCTAAATAATTCAGTCTTTCATACACACACATTATGTAGATATATTAAAGATTCAGTAGGTCCACATGCAGTCAAGCTCAGTGGGACCGATTCCCACTCTCCCGCCACCACCACCGGCAGCGCCACCATCAATCCTGATATCTTCTGGGCCGGCCATCCAGCTCATCGCAGTGGTGGTGCCTCCTCCAGTGAATGTCGTTGCCATGGCCGGGGCTGGTGACGAGAAGAAGAAAGGAAGCTGAAGATTTTCTTGCAGAGACCTGAGGCTAGGGAAAGCAGAAACACTCGTGTTTCTTGAATATCTTCCAAACGGATCGGTCATATTTGATAGAGGTGGCGATGGAGCAAAATCGAAGTTGTTCTGATTAGCAGCGGCAGAAGCAGCAGCTGCAATGGTGGAGAAACAGGACACGTGCTCATGTTGGGCATGGCTGTCATAAGAGCAGCTGTCACGGTCATTAAGGGCGGCTGTCGAGGCAGCAGAAGTAGTGGTGGTAGGATCCAAAAGAGGTGGTAGAGACACTGAAGAAGGAGAGCTGACTTCTGGGTAGAGGCTGATGTTGTTGAAACGGCTTTTCTTTGCAGCACTGCTGCTGCTACTGCTTGTAGTGGCACCGCCGCTCTTCTGGAAGACCCGAGAGATAACCCACTCGTCCTAGAAATTAAACACGGTCAGTTAGTCGCTAAACGTAGCAGTAGCACTGTGTGTCAAGCAAAACATTTGTACTTCAGCATTAACTATCACTTGATCCCCACTTACAGTCTACATGCTACTAATGCATTTTCATAAAATGCAAGACTAAAATTTTATGGAAGATCAAACTAGGGTTTTAGACGTACTAGTATGTTACAGAAACTAAGTAATGGAAGTAGATACCTTGGCAGACACTTTACATACAAGAGTAAAATCAGTGGATGGTGCTCTTAGAAAGGATGCAAGAATAATGATACTGTAATGCAGGAATCAATAATAGAATACCAATAAAGACGAATGTCTACTACTTTCTGCAAGGTAATATCATTATAATGTGTCTTTTCAGACCTATTTAAATGTAAACAGCATACGGATATATCATTAATGGGGCTGAGTATCGTTATCATATAACTAACCAAGAACCTAGACCTCATGCTATGAATAATTTTGAGGAAGCAAGCAAAGAAGCTCAATAGATCACTTAAATCATTGATCGCCAACAGATATCCTTGCCGACAAGGTAAACAAATAAGAGAAAAGGAAACCAACATAGCTGCTGATCAACAACCCTAATCATAGCATGGCTTTATTCACCCTAACACTCTAAGAAGCTGCGTGTAAAATTAACTAGTAAGTAATCATTATATACCTTGGAGCTGCGGGAGAGATAATGGTAAGCAAATTTGCCTTCAAGGCGATACTCGTGCATAACCCAGTTGCTTTTCTCTCCTTTAGGAGCTCTTCCTCTATAGAAAACCAAAGTCTTCTTCATTCCAACAAGTGCACAAGTCTTTGAGCTATAAATCTCTCTATCTTTCCCAGTAGCCTTCCAGTAACCAGCTTCAGTAGCTCTATTAGTTCTAAGCCCAGTTGGGTACTTTCTATCCCTCAAGCTAAAGAAGTACCACTCTTTCTCCCCCATCTTAGCTTTCTCTGCAAAAACATTAATTACACAATTAGATGAAGAATTGAACAGCAAGTTATAATCCCCTTTTTACCACAGTTTGTCGATTCCACTTATGGGTACTTACCAGGAAGCTCCCATGGTTCACACTTGTTGAGATCCACTTCAGCAATGGCTCTACCAGTAAAGTTGCTGTCAAGAACTTTCTTGAGAAGATAGTAAGTAATAAGCTCCTCATCAGTTGGGTGGAACCTAAAGCCAGGAGGTAAATGGGCAGAATCACCGTTGTCAAAATGGCGGTAGTGGTCCATATAGAGATTAAAGAAACAAAAGCAAGCAAACTAACAAACAAAACCCAGTCCAAGAAACAGGCTTTAAACTTCAAAAACCTAAAGAAAAGCCACCAAGAAATAAAAAACGAATTCAAAACCCCATGAAAACCCACACAACGCAAATTTTGTAAAGAAAGAGTTCAAATGGTTCAAGCTTTTATAAAGGCGATGTTGAGGGGGTGGAAAGAGAGTGTTGTAACAAGAGGTGGAGTTTGGATTGGGATTATTATTACATGGGGATTTGATGAACCGAGTGGGCAGAGGGCAAAAGGCGAAAATGATAATAATGAGAAGGTATGCTAAGAGATTGGCGTTAAGTAGCCTTGGAAAAATCTCTCCTCTGTGTGTTTTCTCTGATGCACTGTCTAAATAGCTGGTGTGTGGATATGATAAGTAGTAGAGCCAAAACAAAAGGGGAGGGAGGGTTAGAGTAGAAGAGAGTAGAGTGATGTATGTGTCTGAGGGAGTGGGCTCTGTGGTTCTGTTTTGAGTATGCGTGCGTGCGTGAGAAAGTGTGCAGGTATTCTCTGTCAGTGAAGAAAATGAAAGGGAAGGAACAGAAAGTAGTTTTTATTGATAGAGGTCCTTTTTTTTTCTTTTTTTTTTCAAACAAAACAAAGTAAAATAATTAATTGATTGATTATCAAAAATATTTTGTTAAAATTGAAACTTATCAAAAATATTAAAAAAATAAAAAAGAAGCGAAGCAAAGCAAGTAGGAGGTAAAAAGGGGAGATTTTCACCATGAATCGATAAAGCTGTTTCATATCTCCTCTGTCAGCACAGTACAAATATTAAATTATCATCCATGACAGAGACATTGTTACTACACGCCATCTATCTACCTATCTTTCTTTCTTCTCCTCCAATCTCTCCTTTTTTTTTTTGTAATTGTTTTTATGAAACATTTTGTGGGTTTTCTTGAATCATTAGTAATCATCTATCTATCGATTTTCTTGGGTTTTTGTTCATTTGTGCTTTTACTTGGTTTTTAAAAGCCCACAAAAATGAAAAGGGTAATAGTAGTAGTAGTAGAACAAGTAAGTAGTACACACAACATATGATATGGGTTCTCTTTCTCTCTTCTGTTTCTATCTGCTGCAAAGTTGCAAAAACCACATATCTAATGATGTGGATTCACTGCTTTCTACAGTTCCTTTTTCTTATTACTTACACATGACATTATCTTTTTACTTTTCTTCACATTTATATATTATTTGTTTAATTAATTCTTTAATGAACTAACATCACAGCTTGACACATGAGACAAAAAGATTTCCTCCAGGAGTAGATAAAAAAGCAAAACAATATGGCAAAAGAGCTTTACCCCTCCAACTCTTCCCTCCACCCTACTACCCACCTTATTCTTAGCCCTTGTAGCCTTTTGCAGCTATTGAAAATGGTGGGGTTCAGCTGATGTAATATTTGTACCCAGAAGTTGTTCAAAAAATATATAAATATATATATATTTGTACCCAGAAATTTAAGTCTTCCTTCTCCTTTTGTTTTTAACGTCTATTCAAGAAAATTCCAATCTTTCTTATGATCAAAAAAAAAAAAAAAAAAAAATTCCAAACCACCCAAAAAAAAAAAAGAAAATTTGAACCCAACAAAGACAGATGAGTTGATAGGAGCGCTCATCTTGGCTTAAGTAGTAAGGGGTTTGAACCCCTGCCTCGTATGCAACTGTTTGTTGGATCAGAGCTAACAATTCTAAAAGGGTCTCATTTCAAAGGTTTAAGTGGGAATTAGTCTGAATGTGATACGAATTTAAAGATGTTTTCCATAATTGGAGCCCACATAAAACACCTCGTCCCCTATGGAGAAAAAAAAAAAAAAGAAAATTCCAATCTTCATAGATATACTTAATTGAGTTTATATTGTTCAAGAGTGAGATTAATGTCAAATTACTCCCTTTAATAATTTTATACCTCTAGCAATACATGGGTTTTATGAGATTGAAACTCCTACATTCCAACTCCAATTAAACGGGATTAAAAATTTTAGTCCATTTACTTTGAAATTCAAAAGAAATTAAGAATATTTATACAATTTTTGGGATAATGATATATACAGTGTTTAAACTTTTGAAAATTTGATAATTTGGTATTTTGATTTTTTATAATATTAAATGCAGTAACTTGTAAAAATTGACAATAAAATTGATGCAGCGAGCTAACATAGAAAGAAAATATAAGGCTAATACACAATTAAATCTTAAAAACTAAACAAGTTTCAATCACAAAAACTTAAAACATAAATTTGAGAGAATTATTTTTATATTATTGATGATTGAAAATAAGAGAACAAGGCCTATATTTATAGGGAAAGTGCAACCCACCAACCATAGTTAATTAGGAAATAAAATAAAATCCTAAAAGTCTAATCTTAACTAGGTAGAAAAACTAAAATAATAATAATATAAAATCCTAACTAAATATAAAATTTTCCCTTATTAAATTTAACTAAATAGAAAAATTTTATAATAATAATATAATTCATGTAATCCACTATGTCATTCTCCTCGTCTCTCTCTCTCTCTCTCTATATATATATATATATATATATATATATACATATTTTAAAATTTCAAATTTAATTTATAGTAGTTATAACTTATTTAACTTATAACTAATTAAAATATTTTTTGATCTATTTAGTTGGTTCGGTTAATCGTGGTTTTATAAAATTAAAAACCTACATTAAACCATTATTTATCAAAACGGTTTGGTTAACTGATCCAAAACTGAACTTACCAGTTTGGTTAACCTTTTCTTAAATTAATCTTTTAGTTTTTGGTCGGCAAATTAGTTTTTTTGGTCTTATTTGCTCATCCCTAAGTTTATTCTTAAAAATTGAAGCCTTCCATGTCAAATAAATAAATATTTTGAATATTTTTGTGCCTTCAAGAAGCAATTTGAGGTAAATCCTTGAATTTGAGATTTTGTTATACCCACAAATTTTAAAAGAGAATTAATAACAATGTAATCAAATTTTGTAGCCCCAATAAAATCAACATACTCAAGCTCATAAAAAAAAATTTGAGAATTTTGAATCATTAATTCACGATAAACTTGATTTACCAAAATCTCTGCATCACTTTTGAGATCTTCAACCTTGCCATCAATCTCTTCGTTAATTTCAACTGTTATTTCTTTTTCAATTGCTTGAACTATTAAGGTACTTGTTTCTCTTCAATCTCTTCTACTTCTTCTTTACTTTCATTAGCTACATCTTCAGTTACATCTTGATGTACTACTTTATCTTCAACACTCTCCACCAGTCCACCTTTTCATCAACTTGACATACTATATCTTCTTGGAGTGAGATAGGCTCATTATCTAGCAAAAGGAATTCATCCTCTAACAGCCACTTCATCATCAACCAAGATCTAATAGGCGCTATTTTGGATTATAGTCTCTTCCACCAAAAATAAGCATATGCCTTTAACTTGAAAGCCACTAACTTCACACATTTATAATCAGAGATTTTGAAGTATTCAAAAATTTGTTCCATCTCTATAATCCAATTAACAAGGACATTATTATAAGGATTACCATCATAATAAGGAATATTTTCCACATAGATTTGACCTCTATGTGTTTTTGCATAAATAAATATGTCAATAGGTTGGCCTTAAGCGGCATTATCTCTTAGACATGGCCGATTATCAAATTGATATCTATTGGAATCTATTGTCCAAACATCAAATTGATCATCGATTTCTTCAAAGCATCCGTCAATTCGCCAAAATCTGTGATCTTCTCTATGCTTAAAGATCATAGACACCGCCTTTTAATTTTACCATACAATTATCCAGGCTTTCATATTATGATCATCTTCATGAATAAGATTGTTTACTTTAACATAGCCACTTGACATCAAAGTAGGCGACGTGTTTACTCTAATATCGTCTGACGCAGCGAGTTAGTGTGGAAAGCAAACACAAGACTAGTACACAACTAAACCTTAAAGAAAAATAAACAAGTTTCAATCATAGAAACTTAAAGATATAAATTTGAGAGGAAAACTCTTGTATTATTGATGATTGAAAATAAGAGAACATGACCTCTATTTTATAGGTAAGGCACACCAATCCTAATTAATTAGGAAATAAAATAAAATATTGAACAAGGTAGGAAAGTCTAACCAACTAAGGTGGAAAAAATAAAATTCTTCACTTATTAAATTTAACTAAATAGAAAAACATAATAATAATAATAATAATAATAATAATAATAATAATACCCAAATATAACTCCCTATGTCAAAAATGTATATAGTAGATTATTAATAAGTTACCCTAAAATAATGCATTATTTTAAAGTAAAAAAATTAAAACCCGTAAAATTTAAAAAATGTAGGGGAAAGTACGAAAAATCACCTTGTGGTTTCACGGTTTTAGAGCTTTAAGTACGTTTTTTTTTTGTGACACTTTTAAGTACACTTTTGTAGCCGTTACACAATTTTCAGTATATCTGTCTAACACCATTAACTTCATCCTACGTGGCGCTGACATGGACATGGTTGACTAATAACTAAAGACACCTCATCCATGCATTGGCCCACACTAAGACAACTCATTAATAAAGAAAATTCAAAAAATCAAAAACCAAAAAAATGCAAAAATCATTAAAGGACCCAATCATAAACTCGTTTTTTTTTTTTAATTTCTTCTTCTTCTTCTCTGCTCAGAATCAGATTCGAAGAGATCAAATCTAACCCGTGTGAGTTCTTACCTCAATACCCACTTCGTTTCTCTTATTCTTTCTCATTACTTTGTTTCGAGGATCGATTTCTTTTGCTTGATAATAATACTCTGAGTTGCCCAATTCTTTATGGGCAATAACAATCTGACTAGATCAATCCCTCCATCTTTAGGGAATTTGTTATCTCTTGAGCTACTATAAGCAGCATCAAACAAAAGCTCAGTTTCTGGCGATACAAAGAGCTTAGTTTCATAAGTGTTCGAGACGTGAGAGATGGGAACAAGTTTTGTAATAGAAAGAGTTGATTTGGGTTTGATAATTGTGGGAAGATTGAGCCTTGAAAAGAGTGTGAAGTTGAGACGAGTGGGGAGATATAAAGGGGTTGGCTTTAATGCTACTAGGTGGGTTAAGCTTGATAGGTGATGGAGTCTTAAAAGATTTGTTAGAATCATACCTTGTTTTAGCTGTGTAAAGAAGTAGAAGCTTTTCTTGGCGACAATGGCAGAACCGATTAGAGTGAAAAAATCTTAGTGGAAGAATAGCAAGACAAAAATCTTAATGAAAACTAAAACTTAATGGCAGAACCAACACATTTGCTTTCTTTTTTTTTTTTTGATGTTCTTGAATGAGAAAGATCAGTAACAGATTGAAGAAGTTAGTGATTCTAACACTCGTGATTCCTGTTGTTTATTCAATCTATAAAGTTCAATTCTTTTAACTTCTTTATCTCAATTCTCATTGCAATTAATCGTAGTTGTAATCTCTCAAATTGTTAAAGATCTCTGCTTTGCTGTTGTTTTTTTTTTTTTGTCATAAATCGAAGGTGTTATCCTTAGCTTATCTGTTTACAATTTAGTGTCTTTCCTAATGGCTGATAGTCACAAACAGAATTGTCAATTGTAAAACAGAACAAAAGGGGAATTTCTTTAAGGAAGCCATTGAATTAGCATCGACATCATGAATTAGCCTGAGGATCAATGGATTAAAACCCCGATGAGTATCCAGGTTCAAACGCATTTGCTATAATGATCATATGCAGCATGAAAAATTGCACTGAGCATAGTGGCGACCATGTGTGCATCATTCAAAATCAACAAAATCAGCAACAACAATAAAATTGCATTAACAGCAAAATCAGCATTTCATCGAGCACTTTAAATGCATCATTGACATAAAAATTGAATCAATGAATTAAATATAATGTCAACAAAATCACCTCTAAACAACAACAACAATGAAAAAAAATCAACAACAATAAAAATTGAATCAACACTTAAATATAATAAGTTGCTGCCCATCTCCATCACCGCAGGCCATCACCGTCATTGCTCACAAAAGAAGCCGAAGTAGCTCGCCGTCGTATCTTGGGCAGCGAATAACTCCCAATAGCTCCAGCCCCTTCCCTCATAGCGTGCTGCCGAGGCCTCGAAGTGCAACATATGAGCTGATGCTCCTTTCCTTGACGTCGACGAGCAGTACCATGTCCAGAGAAGAAAAAGAAGGAATTAAAAAAACCTAGGTCCTGTAATGATTTTTGCATTTTATGTTTAGGTTTTTAATTTTTTTTTAATGAGTTGGCTTAGTGTGTGGGCCAATGAATGGATGATGTGGCCGAATGAATGATTGAGGAGTTAGACCACAATGTCCATATCAGCGCCACGTAAGACGAAGTTAATGGTGTTAGACGGATATACTGAAAATTGTGTAATGGCGATAAACACGTACTTAAAAGTGTCACAAAAAAAAAACGTACTTAAAACTCTAAAACCATGAAACCACATGGTGGTTTTCTGTACTTTCCCCAAAAATGTAATAATATTATTGTTGTTACTACTACTATCAACACTCATCTTTTCATTTAAAAAATAATTAATTAAAAAAAGGTAACGTTATTTTTTTTTCTACTTATAATTTTAGATTTTTAATTACCTTTTGGTTAACAAAAATTAAAAATTAGAAATATCAAAAGAATATAATTTGACCTATTATTATTTAGTAGATTTTTTTTTAGTCAATGAAAAAGTAAAAATTATTATTTTTATTTATTTCTTTTTTTTTTCATTTTCTCTTGTTTTAGTTTACAATTTCCTCTTTTTTTTTTGGTTATTTAAATTATATCTTTAATTTTTTTTGGTTTTTTAAATTATATCTTTAAAGATAAATTTGAAATGTGTAATAAATTATACTGAGGAAATTGAGATTTGGGTAGAATAAGATTAGTTGTTTAAATAAATCTATTTTGTAAAAAGTATGTATTTTAATTAAAAAAATAAAAAATTATAAAAAGTAGGTATTGTATAAACTTATTATGATTTTAATTAAAAAAAAAAGAGGTATTGGTAGAAAAGACAAATTTGAACCATTTTTATTGATATTTTAGATATTTTCACATTAATAAACCTATTGTATATATTTTATTGTTATGTTTTTACAGATCAATAAAGTTGATTGTTATTAAAAACAAAAAAGTTGAAACACTATATTTTCAAATTTCAAAAAATTGAGACATTATAATTATTTTTTTCACTAAAAATTTATGAAAGGTTTGAACGTTGTTATTGGAAATTTATAAATTTATAATTTATAAAGGTTTGGACGTTGTTACTAAGGTGAATTGTACTAAAGATATTTTGAGTAAAAGAGTACATCAAAACTTTTTGAGTTTTTATATAAAATGATAATTTATAAAAGTTTCAGCATTTTAAAGTATTATAATGAAATAAAGAAAAAAGTAATTAAAAGGCCAATTACAGAGTTTAAAAATTTTAATTCAATAATTTACGAGTTTTTATCTTCACCAAAGCTAATAGATCATCAAATAAAATAGTTAGACACCCGCGAATGCTAGGTCTGTTGGTCAAATCTTCCGCCATAGGTACGGCCGGACCTCTTAAGGCCAAAAAAAAAAAAAAAAAAAAAAAGATAGGATAGTTAAACCATCTTTTTAGTAAATTTATTTCTTGTAATTGGCAATTTTTATTGCCAAATTTTCTGAATTTTATAATGTTGATTATAATTTTAATTCCAGTAATAAATTGTGATGCTCAGTCAGTAGAGTTACATACAAATACAATTATATATGAATTAAATATACATCTTGATTAGGAAAGACAAATAAGAAGAATAAAAAGAAATGAGCATAGTACCAACAGATAAAACAAAATGCAGCAAGCTGGACAATTGATGTTTGTCCATTTCAACAGTTCAGAAGAAAAGAAAAGAAAAGAAAAGAAAAGCTAAGCATCTCAATTTCATGAGAAAATGACTTCCAATTTGTTTTGTAATGCAGTGAATCAAAATCCTTCATCCATCCATACATGCATGAGATCAAGATGAGAGTAAGAGCAGTACTTCACTGTGGAACATCAGTTATTGTAATGATCAAATGCATAATTCCAATTTCTGATAAAAAATCAGGATTCTTTAATATCTTTCTCAGTGATTTTGATTGATCCATTTAACTGTTCAATCTGTTGGTTTCAGATTGAAAAATAATTAATAACAATCTTTAATAAAAAAATAATAATTCCTCATATTACAAACAACACATGATACCTATTTTCCATCATTTTCATGGATCATATCAAAAAATAGCAAAAGATCTCTCTACTTCTATACAGTGAAAAATTTAACAAAAAGCCAAGAAAAAGACACTATCATAATCACAATCTGCATCAAACTTCCCTTTGAAAAATTAATTATTCAATTAACATACTTTGTATATTATAACAATCTCAGAAAAAAAAAAAGGCAAAAAATTAAATTAACGAAAAGAAAATTCTATGTTTCAGCCTTTTCTTTCCCAAATCTACACTGAAAACTTTATAATGATACAGAACAAATCTTACTCGAAGTGGACATATCCAATCAAAAAGTAAGGAATAAAGATGATGCCCAAAAGGCTGAGGAGTTGTTGTTGTTGTTTATATGATTCTATATCCTCTCTAGGGCACATCTCAAGATATCCACAAAATTGTTTTGTACATATGTTGTGGATTTTTCTTAGCTTTCTAGTTTTTATACATTATTGTGTTAAATGAATTGCATCCTGATCATGTTCACGTTAGGGTATGTATCGGTCGGTTTCGGTTTGGTTTGATTTTCATTTTTTTTCAAAATCTTAAAACCGAACCAAAAAACGATTGATTGAGTCGGTATCAGCCGGTTATTTGGCTAACTGATTAAAATAAATAAATTCAAAGAAATAAACAAACAAACATTTCTTAGTGGTGTAATGATTGTAGGGCGCGTCTTTCCTCCTTCAGAACATCGGTTCGAATCCCAAACAAGGCATTTTTGTCTTTCTTTTTGTCGTATTTCCTCCTCCAGAATCTCGATTCGAATCCCAGACAAGGCATTTTTGCCTTTCTTTTTGTCTTCTTAATAAGAAAAAATTATATAGGTTGAGGGATTTGAACGGACAATCTAATGAAAGGTATATAAACAGCTCACAACTTGGCCACATGTATTTCAATAACATATTTTAGGTATAAAAATATATATATTATTAATAAATTTTGATTTTTTCGGTCGGTTTGGTTACTGACCGAAATTTACCAATCATCAAAAATGAAAACCGAACCGACTCGGTTCGTTTCGGTGCCAGTTTGGTTTTACACACCCCTAGTCCCCCTTAAAGTACTTGAAATGATAAAAAAAAAAAAACATTTAGATGTGTAGAATAGAGTTTAAACCATCGTCATGCTCTTCTCTTATAATGAAAAATTAAATCATTTGAATTTTATTGTTGAAAAAAATTACATCATGATGATATATAAAAAAATCCTTGTAAATTTCTTGCACTTGGAATTGCAAATTTATTTAATTAATTTCTTAAAAAAAAAAAGTAAATCACGAGTCAATACAAATCAAATAATCTACACAATAAGATCATAAAATTAAGTGACTTGAAATTGATTCCATAAAGTTGTACCAAAAAAAATTGTAAAAAGGTATATTTTGGGCCTGTTTGATTTAACTGTTTACAGCAGTTGATAGCTGATAGCAGTTGTTGATAGCGGATAGCTGATAGCTGTAAGCTGATAAATATGAAGTTTCTGGTAAAATTTTGTTGGTTGTTGCTGTTTGTATGTCAAATGACCATTAAGGGTATAATTTATTTGTAAATATAATTTTATATACTTTTTATAATATTTTTTAGTTATGCAAATTATTTAAAAATATATATATCAATAAATAATAATTTGCTGTCTTTAATTTATATATTATTAAAAATATTTATTTAAATTATTTCAAAATAAAATTTAAAATATAAATATTATTGTATAATTTTTTTAAAATAATTATAGGTATAAATATAATAATTATTTAATTATAATTTACAATAATATTTATTTAATTATGAACTATAAAAAATTAATTATATACATTTAATTTTAA
>CATIWK010340766.1:0-13613 GCA_949634005.1 Mallotus japonicus
GGGTCTATGGTGGTAAAACAATAATTGTTAAGGAACTTAATGAGTTTTGATTAACTTCTTAATCACGAGAGTAGGTTAAACTTTAATCTTAACATGCTTAATTGAACTCGAGAGAGTCTTTAGGTATTTTAGAATAATTACCCTTAACTGAAATCAATGTTTTCAATTAGTAAGTGTTCATGAACTGATTGGAATAGTGAAACTAAACCTAAGCTCTATGTTTTCTATCATTTGATTTTCTTTTAGTTTAATTTTGCTTAGATTAATATTTTTTCTCTAAATCGTTTATTTGATTTGCTAGCTACGAACATAAGTAGAAATATTAGTATTCAATATTCAATCCTCGTGGGAATGATATATTTTGTACTACAATTCACGATCCGTGCGCTTGTGGGTTTTGAACGCAACACCTACAAGCAACTTTTCAAATTTTACCATAAAGTCCAAATTTTTAATTGGGTTGTTTTCATACAAATTTGGTGTAATTCACCACATTCATCCATCCGTTCATAATAGCAAAAAAAATAATTAAATAAACAAATGTGCATACAAAGAAATGATGGAGGAGAAATGAGACAACCCTTCACACACAAAAATAAACATGAAAGTACAATAGAAATTAAATCAAATCTGAATTGCTCAACTGATATAATACTTCTATTCATTCCATCATCCTAAAATCTAAAAATTCAATTAGTCCCCAAAAAGAGAAAAGAAAACCAACAAAGAAATGAAGTTGGTATACATAAATAAATATAAATTAAGCACAATAAAATAAAGGGATTTTTCCATAAATAGACCAAAAATCAAAAATAATATCAAAACCCACATTGATAAAAAATATTTTCAAAAATAGTTTTAAGGAATTTTTTTTTTCAAAAATAGACCATATATAAGCTATTTTTTTTCAAAATAGACCATATATAAGCTTACATTTTTCAGCTAAAAGACAAATGTTCCAAAACAAGAAAAAGATGTTTCCTAAACAACCACTGATTCCTAAAAAAAATTGCAATCAGCTCAACGAATCTTCCTCACCAATCGATCAGCTCAAGCTTCTTCTCCAGTCAATTTCACTTTTTTCTTCAATCCATCAAAATCGCGATCAACTCAAACTTGCATCTTGTTTCTCAATTTTATTTTTGGTTGCTTTTTTCTTCTCGTTTTCGCAATCATCTCCAACTACAGTTCGTTGATCTATAAAAGTTAAATCTGTAACAAATTTGTTAAACAAATCAAAGAGATCAACATTCAAACACAAATAACATTGAAGATCAAAAGCAATAATCATTCAAAAATCAGGTATGCAGCTCATAAACATATCAGATATGGTTTTCTTTTTTTTTTTAATGTTTCTTCATGATTGTAAAAAACATTGAAAGTTTATTTAAACAATATAAATTTTGTTTCCATGGTTATAAACAATAAGAATAATATTTCATGTCAGTTTCTTAGAAACAAAAAGAAAAAAGAAACAAAAAGCAACAAGAAACAACAAAAGCTTAAACATAAGAGAAATAGTATTCCACGTCAGTTTCATAGAATCAAAAAGCAACACGAAGCAACAAGAAATAAAAAAAGCTTAAACATGAGAGAAAAAAAGAAACATAAAGAAACAAGAAGTAACAAGAAGCAATAAAAACCTGAAAACATGAGAAAAAAGCAACAAGAAGTAACAATAAGCAATAAGAAGCAACAATGTTTTAAACTGAAAAATGACTAACCAATTTCTTTGATTTTTTTTATTACAGGTACAATGGAAGTCATACCTGTTTTCATTCATCACAATGGGAACTAGAATAAAGTAATGGATTATGTTGATTTTGATGTGACAGGAATTACCATACAACCAAACTGCAGCTTTGATGAAATGCTGAAAATACTATCAAAGCAGCTTCGAATTGAAACAGATTTTCAATAAATGGTCATACAGTACAAAGTCAGAGAAAATTATCCACCTTTAAAAATAGAAGACAATGCAACTCTCTTCTTCTATTTGCAACTAAAGAAGAAAGAGCATGATTTCACCAAATTCCCTCTATGCATAACTATTGATAAGAAGGAATTTCTAGAAACAAGCTTCAACCACAACATGCTGCAACAACAATCAACAACTCAAACAGATCTGGTATCACTTTCTGAACATAGCTCAATAAACACAAAAGCAAATAAACAAAATTCAGATTTTCTGGATTACGCAAAAACGATGACGGACATGCTTCTACTAGAAGATGGGACTGAAGAACCATCAACAATCTGTAACAAAACAGCAACATAACCTGAAGAAGGTGTAATATACAACAACAAAGAAGAATTTAAAAAAGCATTAAGATTTAGTGCTGTTAAGAACCACTTCCAATACAGAACTGTTAAGACAAACACTCTCAACTTTGTTGCTAAATGCTTGGATAAAAAATTCAGTTGGGTGATAAGAGCTTCAAAAAATGAAAAAAAAGATAGATTTATTGATAAAAAGTTCAACAACATCTACAAAGGCAGCATGGACATCAGATTAGCATACTAAAGACAAGCAACAATAACTATGGTGGCTAACTGCATAAAATCAAAATATCAGAATGTCAAAACCATATATTCGCCGGTAGATATAATAAGAGACATGAAAAAAGAGTATGGCGTCAATATAAACTACCTAAAAGCATGGAGATCAAGAGAAAAGGCACTTCAAATGCTAAGAGGTAAATCAGATGAATCCTATGCACTTTTACCAAGTTTCCAATACATGTTAAAGACAATAAATTCAGGATCAATTATTGACCTTGATACGAAGAAAGACCACTCATTCCTATATTTGTTCATGGTACTTGATGCATCAATAAAAGGATGAAAATATTGCAGACCAATTGTAGTAGTCGATGTTACATTTCTGACAGGAATATATGGCGACACACTACTTTCAGCAACAACAAAAGATGCTGGTGGTAAAATCTTTCCTCTTGCTTTCTCTATTGTGGACTCTGAAAATGATGAATCTTAGGAATGGTTCTTCAGAAAAATCAAACAAGCTTTTGGTTATAGAGATTGAATTTCTATAGTTTCTGATAGACATGAAAGTATAGAAAATCAGTACAAGAAATATACCCTGAAGCAGCCTATGGTATTTGTATATACCATCTTTTAAACAACCTGAAAAATAACTTCAAAAAGCATCAAGGATTCTTTTTTTCAATCAGCAAAAGCATACACCGTTGAAGAGTTTGAGTACCACATGAACGACTTAGAAAAGATTTATCAAAGGATAACCCTATACCTGAAAAACATTGGGTATCATAAATGGACTAAACCTTTCTCAATCAACAACAGATACTCAACAATGACTTCAAATATAGCTGAATCATTGAATGTGGTGATCAAGAAAGCTAAAGACCTACCGATAACAGCATTACTATAGTACCTGAATGCTTTAGTGCAAGAATAGGCCTATACAAATAGGAATCTTGCAAGATCAACATTCAGCAAGCTTTCAAAAAAGATGACAAGATATGATTAATGACAACTAGATGAAAAGCCTAAAAGCTACAGGTTATATTATTACTTCTTTGTTTAATATTAGACAAGTTGTTATTTTTTTGTTGCTGTTACAGTTGTTTCTCATCCTATAATTATTTTTCATTTGATATTTATTTTTGAAATTGTTGAAATTGTATTTAATGTTGCATTTCATATTATAGAAAAAAAAAGCAACAACAAAACAACAAAATATAAACAAAAAGCAACAAAATAGAAACAAAAGTAACAAAAAAGCAACAAAAAGCAACAAATGACACTGCTATGTTTTTATTTTTGTTTTCCTCATTTTTTTATTTCAATGTAGGTTAAACCTTCAACATAAGAAATATTCACTGTCTATGACTTGAATACAGCATTCATTGTCAAAATGGAAGAAAGAAAATGCACATGCAACAGGTTCTAAATTGATGAGCTGCCATGTTCACACGCACTTGTAATATTAAAGAAAATGAATCAAGATCCATATAGATATTGCTCACATTTCTACACAAAGAAAGCACTCTTGGAAACATACAAAGAAGCAGTACATACAATTCCAAATCAAGCAACATGGAAAATATCACATGAAGAGCAATAAATACAAGTAGATCCACTGCAAAGTAGAATAAAAGCTGGAAGACCAAAGAAAATAAGAATAAAAGCACCATGGGAGAATGGAAATAAAAAAAAATATGGAAAGTGTGAACAGCTTGGGCATAATAGAAAGACATGCAGAAATCCACACAAAAAAACTGAAAAGAATCCATTTCTTTATTCACATATTTCATTAATATGATTATTGTTACCAAATTTTTAAAATTCCAGATTATTTTTGTTGTTTTTTCTTTATTTTTTCATTTTAATATCAGTAACAGTGAGAATTAAAAAAAAAAGCAATAAACAGCAACAAAAAAGCAACAACCCAGAAACAACAAAAGGCAACACAAAGCAACAATAAAAAACAGCAAACCGTGTAAAAAAAATAAAAGAACAACAATAAGAAACAGAAAGCAAAAACATGCAACAAAAAGCAACAATCGAAATCTACAAAAGACAACAAAAAGCAATAAAGGCAACAACAAGCAATAATAAAATAAAAAAAATCAATATTAACACTCAAAAAAATTCACAAAAAGTTTAAAACTTATATTAATAAAAATAAATGTGCATTACATGAATTCAAACTTAATGTATTAACAAAAAAAGACTATAGTACAAAAGAAAAGAAATATACAAAAATACTAAACAATACTAAACAAATAAATAACTCCTACAAATTGGTAAAAAAAAAATAACTCCTACAAATCATTTCTTCAACTTCCTTCTCCTTCTAATCTTCATAGTCTACTCTGAATGACTAATCACTTCACCATGGACCTTTCTCATACCATATCGATACAAAGATAATGCAAGCCTTGACATATTTTCAGGGTTACCTGAAATTATGTAGAGCATTCTAGTTAAGAAATCTAAAAGAATGAAGAAGAGAAACCAGCTAGGGAAGAGAAAGAGTTCATGATGATGTAAGAATTTAAGTTTATAGGTTTGCTTTTTGATTCAAGTGACGACAAAGATTGGAACCCTTCCACTTATGAATAAATTCTAATTCCTTCTAATGCACCAGCCCACATGATTATGGCAAGGATGATAAGGGATACAATGTGGCCAATGGATGGAGAGGTTATGGATTGCTATCGGTTTTATAATACTCATTATGATGAAGATATGAAGGTTAAAGAGAAGAAGTCTGAAGTTTAGGATCTATTACGGTAACTGTTCGACAAATTTGAGTACAAGGTGAAGTACACTACCCTAACATCTTCTAATGTTCGTATGGAAGACATTATGCCCTGGGGATGGAAAGAAGAGTTTGATGAAAAAAATAGGATAGTAAGGATCAATCTGCCATAAAACTTGCATGTCATGTATATTAATATATAGTATGATTCAGATGAGGACATTGATGAGAAGGCTACAGAAAAAGGACATGCATGGGGTGAATCTAAAATTAACATTTAGGGTGAAGAGGAAGATGGCACTTTTGCAGCTAAGGAAAAAAGTGGCGAAACCATCTGGGGAAACTAGTGAGCGGTCAATCTGTAAAGTTAAGAATAATGAAGTACCACTCAAAGTCAATCATATGACTAAAAGTGGAAGGGTTTACCAGCCACCTAAGAAGGAAAAAGAGAAAGAACTTTTGAAGGGCAAAGAGATAGCCAAGGAGGGTGATCCAGCTCTGATAAGCAAAGATGATGACGTGGTTCTAAAACAGCTAAAGAAAATTCATGCCCATGCCAACATATGGAATTTGCTTATGGCATTAAGAAAATATCAGGATGCTTTGGTATGAGCCTTGGATAATGTCAAGATTCTAATAAATGCCTCACCTTGTGACATGATTGCTTCTTTAGTTTAAACATCTGTTAATACCATCACCTTCTCTGATGATAATTTGCCACCTGAGGGAAGAATTCATAAAAGGTTCTTGTTCATTCAAGTAATTATCAAAGCAAAGATGACTTTATGTGTTATGGTTAATGATTGGTCTACTATCAATGTCAGTCCTTTGAGGCTACTGCATAAGTTTGGTTTGAATGACAATGATTTAGAAGGCTCCATTTAATCATTTAGGCATATGATGACTCTAAGAAGCCAGTTATGGGTATTTTTAAAACTATGGTTACTGTTGGATAGATTGAGTCAGTTATTGAGTCCATTATTTTAGATATTCCTCCAACCTTTGCTTAACTTTTGGGATGACCATGGTTTCACTCGTTTGGGGGCATTCCTTCAATAGTTTATCAGAAGATCAAGTTTTCACTGAATGGCAAGATGATCACTATCCTAGTTGAAACCAACAACATCATTACTTAAGCATAATTCCACTTAGCTTTTAAATTTCAATGATTCATGAGAATTGTGCAAATCCAAAGGTCATGGCCATAATGAAGAAGATGCAATACTTATTAGGAACTAGTCTAGGTAAGAGGTATATTAAAGTTACTAAATTCCCCAAGTTCCCTGAGCAAACAAATAAGCATAAACTAGGTTATGATCTTGTAAAGGACATTGAGGGCAGGAAGAAGACTGATTTTATTCCTAAAAGCTCGTTGAAATCATATCAAGGTTGACTTGAAGAATGGGAAGGGGATGGAATCAAGAAACCTAGGTTTGAGACTTTTACGGATGTTGTAGGAAGCTCCCAGCTATAATAGAAGAGGTTACTGAAGCGGACGTTGAAGAACTTATCAAGAATATAAACATGGAAATCAAGGCTAAAGTTGCAAGCCATGTTGAAATTGCTGCTTTTATCAAATATGAGATAAATGGCATTTTGCATGACGATTTTTTATTGATGATGTTTATATTTTTTGTCCTTTTGAATCTGATGATGTACTGAACTCTAAAGTTAATGTAATGAAATCAAACTTTTCTTATTTGATGTCTTTCCTGATGGTAGTGTGCATTACATTGAGCAATTCATGAGCATATTTGACATTTATTCCATATGCATTGAACCATTTAACATTGGCATGGATAATAATCCATACATTTTGTATATTTCAAAAGATGTTACCTTTGTAAAGAGGAGAGAGATTGAAGCAATATTAAACAAAGCATTCAAAAGATTCGCATGGACTTATAATGACATGCCACGCATTAACAGAGACATCGTGCAATATTATATCCCAACCAGAGAGGGGTGTAGACCAGTGAAACAGAAGTTAAGAAGGTTGAGACTAGAATGAGACCAGTTGGTAAAAGAAAACATTACCAAGCAGATCAATGCCAACATTCCAAAAATGGCAAATTATCTAGAATAGTTAGTAAATATAGTGCCAGTGCCAAAGAAGGATGGATGGGTAAGAGTTTGTGTGGACTATAAAGATCTCAATAAGGCTTTTTCAAAAGATGACTTTTCTTTGCCGCATATAGATATACTAATTGACAATGCTATAACCTGCATAATTTATTCCGTTATGGATGGACTTTCTAAATACAATTAGATCCTCATGGGAATTACTCATAAGGCTAAGACTGTCTTCATAATAGAATGGGACATATTTTTTTAGTGTGATGTCATTTGGTCTAAAAAATCTAGGCGCAACCTACTAGAGAATGGCAACAATTATGCTCTATAACATGATTCAAAAGTAGTGGTATATAGATGATATGATGGTATACATAGAGAAGGGCATTCATTAGCGCTTGAGAAGTTCCTATGTAGGGTTAAGAAGTATAATTTAAAGTTTAATCTGAAGAAGTATGTGTTTGGGGTAACTTCAGGCAAGATGTTAAGGTATATATTCAATAAAAAATGGATTGAAGTATATATGGATAAGGCAAAGGCAATAAAGGAGATGCTAATTCTAAAGACAGAAAAGGAAATCAGGGATTTCTTAGGGAATTACAACTCTTTAGCAGATTCATATCAAAGTTAGCAGCTATGTGTGAACCAATCTTCAAACTACTCAAAAGAATTAGACAGTTGAATTGAATGAACAGTGTCAAATTACTTTTGACAAGATAAAGGAATATTTAGCCAAACCTTGAGTGTTAAAGATACCAAGATCAGGGATGCCATTAGTGTTGTATTTAGCAATTGAAGGGAATGCTATTACTGCCATGTTAGCTCAAAAAGGAGAAGCAATAGTAGAGCATGTAGTTTACTACATGAGTAAAAAGATGTTGTCGTACAAAGAGAAGTATAGTCAAGTATAGCAGATATGTCTAGCAATGGTGTGGCTATAAGGAAGTTAAGGAATTATTTCCAATTCTATAAAATCCAAGTTATTTCTAAAATGTATCCAATAAAGCATCTGAATGAAGCACCTGTTGGGTTTTTGTGATGCAAAACGCAGTGAAACTTAAAATTTAATTTACAAAAACCCAAGTCGGATCCATGTAATTCGAGTAAATCGATTGAGAGAGAGATTCCAAAACTCACCAAGATGATTTCAAGGCAAGAATGTTGGAAGGAAGAGCGGGGGTTCACTCTGGTGACACCCTACCTCGAGCTTTTCATATAGGTCTTGTCAGATCAAGGCGCCGCCAATAAAACCACGCCCTCTACCGATATTCACACGAACAGGGTAGCCAAAGCAACTTTGGTGTGTTAGCACCTTTTTAGTCTCACTTTTATTTTTCTCTCTATGTGTGTTTCTTTTCTCAAAAAAAGTGAAGGAAGAAGGAGAAAGAGAAGAGCCTCTTGAAACCCTAGAGATAAAGATGTATATAGACATCCCATCTAGGGTTTCTCAAACCACTTACTTACCAAAACAGTTTTGGTAAGATTAGACTTCCTTTTCTATTTTAATTATAATTCCAAATTAGAATTATTTCCTATTTATATAAATAACTCTTACTTTAAATAAATTAGGAAATAGATAAATAAATAAAATATATATATATATATACACACACACACACACATATATACTTATTTATTCATTTATTTACTTTTTTAGAGAGATTATTATTGGGTTAATTAACCCAAGTCTGCTTTGGATCTATTTTAAGTGTGCGACCCTGTAAGTTCGCACAACATTGGCAGTGGGCCTAAAATTCCCATTTCAGCCCACAAGTTATAATTGGTCTCTAGCTAGACATTATAACTACCCAAGTTGTGTGAAGGCCGATAATTTGACATAACCTAATACACAGTGGGTAATGATATCATGATTGAACATAAGGCATGGATTATGTCATCCTTATATCGTTCAATCATATTATTTCTCGATCCCAAGTATAGTGATACTGATAACTCTTTATCAATACATTCTAGCATGGCCATGCATTTCTCTTCAGTCTAACTCATTGAGGGGCCCACAGATATCTTCTTACAATAACTGAGGGACAAATTCCATCTTAATCACCCACATTCCTCACATAACTCATTCTATATCCAATCACAATCTGTTTTACCATCCGGTTAAAGATGATGTAAGGATGTGTCAAAATACAAAACTTATCATGCAGGAAACCATGGTAATTTCAGGTCAGAGGACTCAAATAATACTAATGTGATGAGAATTACTTATGACAACTATCCATATAATATTCTCATAATGGGTCGATCCAGTACATTATTTCTCTAAATATGTACCTATGAGTTTGACTCAATATCTTATATACATGATTAATAAAATATAATCATCAGTCAACCTCATACTAGTCTTTATTCATTGTTGTTCCAACAACAATGATTGACTAAGGATATTTGGATTAGAATTCAAGTATCACTTAAGAGTTTTACTATCAAGTCACATAATTGATGACCTTAAGTAGAATTAACTAATCAAGGATAATATTAGAATTAGCCAGTAATAATAAAATGCCTCTTTATTAATAAAACGGAAATATGACAAAGTCAAAATATGGTAATTACAAAATTGGCCTAGGGCATAACACTTACAGTACCTTCTTTAGTAGGAAAGCTGGCTAAATGGTAAGTGTTGTTGATAGAATTTGATGTGGAGTACCTGACCAAAAAGACAGTGAAAGGAAGAGTAGTTGCTGATTTTTTGCCTTGAATCCGATTCCTGATATTGAAGAAGTAGAGCTAGAGTTTCCTGATGACATTAGTTTTTCCATCGAGGTGCAGGGTTGGCGAATGTACTTTGATAGGGTGATTAACCAATTCGGTGTAGGAATTGGAGTAATCTTGATGACACTCGAAGGGGAGGTAGTACCTATCACTAAAAAACTAATATTCAAGGTCATAAACAATAAGATGAGTATGAAGCATGTGCAATGGGAATAGAAACATTGATAGCTGGAGTAACAGAAGTAGAGATACTAGGTGATTCTATGTTAGTAATCAATTAGACTATAGAAGAATGGGAATTGAAAGAACATAAAAGCCTTACTTAGAGCATCTTCATTAGTTAGCCTAATCCTATGAAACCTCTAATCTTAGTAAAAATGGGACAACCATAGTATAAGTACATCAGAGTGATAGAAATGAGGGTGAATAAGAAGCCCTGTATTATGACATTCAGAAGTACGTGACTGAACGAGTGCATCTAAAAGTTATCAGTAATAAGGATAAAACAATCATTACACAACTAGCCTCAAAATTCATATTGCACTAGGGTATATTTTTTAGGAGAACTTTAAATAGGATGCAACTTGGGTGCTTGGATAAAAAAGAAGTGAAGAAAGTGGTGGAAGATATGCATGAGGGAGTTCGCAATCCACGCATGAACGGGGTAATGCTAGCAAAGAAGTCATTGAGACAAGGATGCTTCTGCATGACAATGATAGAGAATTGTATCAAATTTAGAAAGAGATGCCATAAATGTCAAATTCATGGCGATATCAATCATTTACCCCTAATTGAATTGCACACGATGTCATCTCCTTGTCCATTTTCAACATAGGGGTTAAATATAATCGGAGAAATTTATCCAATTTCTTTAAATGGGAACAGATACATCATGGTAGCAATAGATTAATTCATGAAGTGGTTGAAGTTGAATCATACACCAAGCTAGGGGTAAAGCAAGTGGCTAAATTCATTGAGAAGAATTTTTTCTGTCAATACGGAGCTCCATATCAAATAATCTCAGATAATAATGTTCAGTTCTAAGGAGAAGTGAGGGAACTACTTAGGAGATACAAGTAGGGATGGCCACAGTTTTGGAACCGTCGATTAACCCTCGGTTCAAGACCGGTTCATGAACTGAACTAAAACTAGGTTAACCCCCGGTTCAAGGCCGGTTCCAGTTCTAGTTTGGCCCGGTTCAACTTTTTTAACAATATTTTAATTTATAAAAATAAATAAGTTAAATTTAAATAAATTAAAAAAACATAATGATATTCATATTACAAAAATTAAATTAAAGGCCAAATAAAGTACATTGAAGTTGAAATAAAAATTAAAAAATTAAATTAATAATTAATTTTAATAAGGTTTGAATTAAAAATTAAATCTAAAAATTAGAAATTGTAATTCACTTGAGACAAATTAGTCAAAATTAAAAAGTTTGAATAAATAAATTAAATTAGAAAAATAAAATGAAAAAATTAAAGGGTTTGAACTTAATTTTCTTACCAAAAATTGAGTTGTCTACGTATCCTCTTAGGGTTTAAAGGAATCAAAGCCTATGTAATTCTCTTACCTTTTTTTTTTGCAATTTATCTAACTCTTTAATTTATAAATTTAATCACTTCCTATGCTGGAAGTTGAAGTTGCCATTCCTTGTTGATTGTGAAGTCGAATAAATTTATTTTATTAATTTCAATAATAATTGTATTATTATTAATGTTAAATTTTTTTGCAATTATTTTGTTTCATAAACCAATAATAATTGTGACATTTTTTTTTTGCAAAAAATAGTTAGTGACGTTTTGACATTTTTAGAGATATTTGAGACACGTCTGAAATTATCAATTTCGTTGTAGTATTTTATTAATAAAATGCATTATTAAATATATGTTGTTTCACATAAAATGGTTGTTGCAAATTGAATGTACTAAATATAATACATATTGTGCGGCAGACTAATTTTTGTATTATACTCCATAGTATGCATTTGTACTATTACTATAAGATTCAAGACATAAATAGTTGAAATGTATAATTAATAAAAAAAATTGAACTTTTTAGATATATTGTTTGTCGAACTAAAATTATAAGTTATTTGGCCTAATAATTTCTATGTTTCCATTGGCCTAATATGACCTTTTGTACTGCATATAAGTTCAATGTGCTATAAAACCATGGTTACGTATAACGACAATTGAATTTTATAAATATCAGATGTAACTAAATTGTACAATATGATAAATGATACAATTTTTTTTTAAAAGCAATGTTCAATGCTTACACATGCAATTAATCCTCCACATACATAAGGATTTATAATGTGTTGCCCACATGGGCTTGATGGGTTGCTCTGGGTAGATGTCACTGGTCGGTACGGGATGGGACACTCTATATATACTTGATGGAGATATCAGTTTTTTTGAGTTGCTTGGCGGCTGGGATGTTTTGGTTGTTAAGAGTATATGGTTACATTGGTTGTTTTCATTGCTAAGAGTATATGGTTGATTTGGTTGTTTTTGGTTGCTATGAGTACAACGTTTCAAAACAAAAGAAAATATAACGCGCAATGGAAAAACTATGTATGCATACAAATATAGCAACTATAGTCAATTTTGTACTGCAGTCATAACATATAATTCAGCAACACATTTATGCAAGAATCATCAGGCAACCACCATACCATCATGTTAGCATAGATGTGCCATAGTGCCACTTTTGTAATTATAATGACATAGTATTTATACCATTAGATTTGGTTTTTAATCATAATGGTCTTCCACTAACTTGGCGAATTCTACACTTCCATGGTAGAAAACGGAAATCCCTTGTTAGATGGATTTCCAGTGGATGATGGAGTTCTTAATGGGTTACTAATATCCCTCAGGTACGCTATTGTGAGGGAAGAGCAAGACAAGGGAAAGTGTTTCCATTGTCAAGGCAAAGGACATTGGAAGAGGAATTGTCCCAAGTTCCTTGAGTCTTAAAGACAATGAGAACTAATATTCCAAGAATGGCAATGTGTACCTGAGGGATATTAGTAACCCATTAAGAACTCCATCACCCATTAAAAATCCATCCAACAAGGGATTTCCGTTTTCTACTATGGAAGTGTAGAATTCGCCAAGTTAGTGGGAGACCATTATGATTAAAGACCAAATCTAATAGTAATAACAATAATGTCATATAAACTAATAAATCTTATTACCTTTATAAGAAAACTTGATAATATGAGACAATTAAACCCGCTTTCAATTATACTCAAAAAACATAAGCTCACAGGCCCTAATTTCATTTATTGGCTAAGGAACCTAAAAGTTATTTCAGCTTTTGAAAAAATACTATATGTATTAAGACAATACCCACCCATTCCCCTTCCCGAAAGGCTATTCAATAGTGCTTTTGAATATGCTTTCTCGGCCCAAAAGGCTATCCAAAGGGAATAAAGGAAGGAGGTTGCACTTCTTGTCTCTCCTATTAGGAGTTAAAAGAAAGGCAATGAGAAAAAGAAAGGAAAGACAAGTGTTTTCAAGCCCACGGGTGGTATAGCCAAGAATGA
>CATIWK010340773.1:0-10512 GCA_949634005.1 Mallotus japonicus
AAAAAAATATCAATTAACTCCTTAAACTTTCATCTTCCTTTCATTCATCCCATCTCTTTTACACCCACCACTGATGGACCACCACCATCACTGATCGACCACCACCACCACCACCACCCATTGATCCACCACCAAACTGCCGCCGCCACCACCACGCCTTTGCCGCCACCACCAAAATCCAAAACCAAAATGCAGACCACCAGCACCACCACTCCTCTGTCACAACACCAAACCATCACCACCACTACTCTTCCCTTCGCACCAACACCACAAATCAACACCGACACACCACAAATCAACAAATCAAAAAATTAATAACAAATCAACAACAACAAATCAAAAAATCAACACCGACACACCAACACCATAAATCAACACCAAATCGTCGTCTTTGTCTTTGTCTCGGCCTCAATCTCAAGGGCGTTCATCGAGGAAGTGGGCGATGGTGAAGACCCATCAAGGCAAGGGGGGTGGTGGTCGCTGCTATTGTCTTCTCCGTCCGTTGCCGCCGTCGATCGCTGCTGTCAAACCTATCGAGAAATGTTGTTGTTAATGGCTGGACAACGCATATGGGTTAGCAAATTGGTGAGGACAACGCAGGCGATGGATTTTTGCAGGTGACGATGATGGTGGTGAATTTTTACAGGTGACGATGATGGGGGTGAATGAGATGCAGTTTTCACATAAGGGATGTTGAAATTGTATACTTTTTTTTTTTTTTGAGAATGAAATTGTATAATGATGTATGTTAGTGCGTAGCATTCCAAAAGCAATATTATTTCCATTTTTTTTTTGCTTCCTTAAAAAAAAAAGAATGAGATGCAGTTTTTATTTTTTCCTTTAAAAAAATAATTTTGATTTATGATTAAAATTCAACTTATATTTTGTATAACTAATTTTATTAATTATCAATTATTGTTTTCAAAAAAAAAAATCTTTCAATCATTGGTGTGAAAAAAATTTATTGGTGCATAAAAAAATTTATTAATAATTTTTATTGATAAAATAAAGGGTAAATTGATTTTTTTTAGAAAAGATAAAGGGTAAATTACTATTACCTCTTAGATTTTTTTCTCTTTATTTTAAGTAATGGGCATAATAGTCATTTCATATGTATTTAACGGTGGAACATGAATATAAGGGGTAATTTACCCATTTATTAATTATTAAAAATTTTGTTAATTAGTTACCAAATTGATAATTGATAATTATTAATTAGTAAATTGAAAATTTAATCAATTTTAAAATTTTTGTTTAAGTTATTTTAATTTTATTTTAAAATAACTTATTTATTTTTAAAAAAGTTGTATATAATATTTTTATTATTTTTGTATATTATAAAATTAATTGAAAAATAAAGTATATGTTTAAATAATTTTTTTACATTACAATAATTAATTTGACCCTATTTGAACTTTAAATATAAATTTAAGGACTAAAAAGAAATTTGTTAACAAAAGGCAAGGACTGAAAAAAAATTCATCAACAAAAAACAAATGGAGCCAAAATCTCAGTTGGGGCGCGTGTGGTCAGTCTCAGTATGGAGGTGTCTATAAGGTCACATTTTCCAAGTTAAAATGTCTATAAGGTCATTTAAGAAGTTTAGGTGGCTAATGGGATTTTGGCCAAAAGTTCAGAGGGCTAAGTATGTATTGTGCCAATTTTTTATAAACTTTAGAATTAGGTGATATATTTTTTAGAAAAATTATCATTTTTATTTATTAATCTAAATAATTTTTCATTTGTTAACCATTAAAATTAATTTTTTTGACTTATAGGACTTAATTATAAGAGTTTTTTAAGATAAGATCCAATATGATCTAATTTTAAAAGAAAAATTTTCTATTGGATCAAAAAAATTTTAAGGTCCAATATTAACTTTGGGTATAGTTGAGGGTCCAATTTGACTCTTTGACCTCAATTAGTTTTGTTAATATTATAATTTATGTAATATTTTAAACTAAATTGTATCTCAATCAAACATTTTAAAAAAAAATATTTCCATAATTTAAGCTATTTTACAAAACAATATTTACAGTAGACCTAGCCATGGTTTTGGTTCATGAACCGGCAGTTCATGGTTCCAATATATGTGGAATTGGGCACATGGAAACTTTAGGGCCGGTTCCAGGACAAGACCGGCCGGTTTCGATTCCTATTTCGAGGTTCCGGTTCCGATTAGAGTCGGCTCAATTTTTTAAAAAATATATTGAAAAATTAATTTTTATGACAAATAAATTACATTAAAGTTGAAATAAAAATTATGAAATTTTAACAAGGTTTTTTACTTAAAAATTAAATAAAAAATAAAAAAATTATACTTGACTAGTTAACTTGAGATAAAAAAAATTCAAAAAGATTGAAATAAAATTAAAGCAAATATATTAAGTTAGTTTATATATATTGGTCCAAATAAAAAAAATTTACAAGATTGAATTAATAAATTAAATTAGAAAAATAAAATTAAAAATTTAAAGGGCTTGAACTTAATTTTCTTATCAAAAATTAAGTTGTCTACATATCCTTTTGAGGTTTAGAGAAATTAAAATCTATGTAGTTCTCTTACTTTTTTTAAATTAGACCCCGTTTTACCTTAAAAAATTAATTATTTTCAACACAGAAGTTGAAATTTCCGTTCCTCCATTGGTTGTGAAGTCAAATAAATATTCATTTTCGTCTCTTTCAATTTCTTATGTCCTTAATGCCATTTTAGACCAATTATCCACACATGTTTGGGCCTCCAATGATTTATGAGCCATGGATAATCAAGTCTCATCCAAAATACTTCCTCTTGCACTAAATGCTTGTTCAACGTCTACCATCGAAACCAAACTTGAAAAATTTTGGTTAGCAATTAGTGTAAGGGTTGAAAATGTATTTTGGTGTCAATTCCACCATTTAAGGACCGAGAAATCTTTTCCGGATTTGCTATCACAAACTCAAAAATTATTGTTAAATAAATGTCAAGTTTATGAGATGAACTGGATGATCCTCAAGGTTTTTTTTGTCTTTGCAACAAGACACGATCACTAATACTAATTTTATTTTGTTTATCTCCCACTTGACTAGAAGGAAAAGAAGAAGAAATAGAAGAAAAAGATGATGTACCGATATTTACATTATCTCTATATTCATTAAATAATTCTACTAGTATTCTTTTAACATTATTAATTATTGATTTTATATCAATATCGTTATCTTCCATAAGACCTAAACATTCATAATATACACTTATATAATTATATAGCCATCTATTTTAATTCTAGAATCAAAAACACGTACAACAAGATTAATTAATGGAATGAATTTAAAATAATTAAACCATTTTATTTTCATTATTAAAATTGATTCATTTAAAACAATATCATTTTCATGTTCTTGCATTACATCAACAAAGTTGCAACATTCAATTAATAATAAATGAGATGTAAGATAATAAACACCACATAAAACATATGTTGCATCATTAAAAACTTTTAAAATATCTAAAAGTTTTGTGCAAACCTCCCAATTTTGTGGATATATATGAAGTTGTGGCACATTATTGGAAATAAATGTGCACAATAAATCTCTATATCCATATGACTCGTTTAACAATTTATATGCTGAATTCCAACGAGTTGGAATATTTCTTAGGAATTTTTGGGTCTTTTACCATTTTCTTTGCAAATTTTTTTCCAAAATTTAATTATTTGTGGATGTGTCCATAAAAATGAAATTGCATTTTTAATAGGTGATAGGAGCACATCCAAAGATTTTAAACTATCTTGGACACATAAATTTACAATATGACATGCACATCTAATATGAAAAAATTTTCCTTAAATATTTGGTTAAAAAATAAATTGGAGATCACTAATTGATGTGGTATTTACCGCTACATGTATTTATATATATAAAGGTGAAAGTTCAATTTACTGTTCATTCGACTTTATAAATGACCTTCGATTTCGTTGTTAATTTCAAGATTGTCACCGCTTGCCCCCTCCATTTGCTGTTTCTTTTAGCCCCAAAATTTCATCCAAATCACGACATTGCCACTAATTTTTTCTTCACATGCCAGTGTGCTGCAGCCAAAGAAGAAAACAACATTGTTTTCTAGAAATTACCAGCGCCTCCCTACACGTGCACCAAAACGCTGTCGTTCCTCTTCCCATTTTTGTCCTTTCCTTTTGCTTTCCCTTTTATGCCCCCGGTTAGCCCCTTAAACGACATAGTTTTATTTGGTGAAAAAGGAATTTCACATGCCTTGACTTTTACTTGCCCTACTTCTCTAATTTCTTTTTCAATTTTCAGAGACAAACACCTCTTCTTCTCCTCTGCTGGCTTTTGAAGCAACTTTTTTTTTTCTCTTTGCATGCCTTCTCTTATGCCTTTTCCTTTGAGTTTCCCTTTTTCTTTCTTTATTTTTTCACTTAAAGAAGCTATTTTCAAAAGGAGGCAGCTTGATTTCCCCTTAGATCTGTGCTCTAACTTCGCTCGCCATTTTCGGTGAATGATGCCTCGGATTCATGTTTTGTCGTTTCCCTACCTTCCAAATGTTGTGTTCTTGGTTCTTGTGGTGTTTAGTGGCCGGAGATAGACAAGAGAAAAGGAAAAAAAATCATGCCCACAGGAAAAGAAGAACAATGTGGCATTTTGAAAAGGTCTCCCATTTATAAAAGGTACTGGAACAAGAATGGGCATGCAACATCCCATTCTGAGTTCCCCGTATCCTTATATTAATTCGGCTTTTTGTTTGTGTTGTGCCTCTGTTTTTGCTTAATTTTTATTGATTCTTTTTTTTAACTGCATGTATTAATCTCTGTTTCTTTCGCTTTTTTTTTCTATTATTGGTGATTGTATTTGTTCTTTGCATTGTGCCCTTATGCATTTGTTGTTGTCTTTAGTCTGTTTTTTTCTTCATTTTTAAATTTTTTAATTTGGTTATGCGTTGTTGGTGTGTGTTATTTTGGTTATGCGTTGTTGGTGTATGTTTGTTTCTGTTTTTTTTTTCCTTGGTGTTTGTATTTGCTTTTTGCATTTTTCCCTTCTGCTGCATTTAGTTTTTTTTTATCTTCCTTTCAAAAATTTTCTTTTTAGGTGTGCATAGTTTGTGGAGTATGGTGGAATCGATTTCCGTTCCCCATGGTTGTTCTATGTAGCTTCCATTAATTGGTTTTCCCTCCTGATGTTCTGACCTTTTTTTTTTAAATATTGATTTACATAGTATGTGTTGGGCTTCGGGTTAGGCCATTTATTTTGCATAGGTTTATCTATTTTATGTGGATGGGCTTTTTTTAGCCTGTTTTTATAGGCTCTTTTGGGCCCTGTTGGATCGTTAATGCAGAGTCTGAACTTTTTCCTTATCTATGATTTTATTGTTTTGATTCTTTCTAGAAAAGAAATCGGGTCTTTATAGGTGCTAGGTTGGGCAGCTATGACTATTTAATTCAGTGATTTTGCCTATGTGGTTTTATGTTATTGGCTTTTGTATCGATTGAGCTATAATTAGTTTCCTTAGAATAAAAAAATAGACCAATGTGTATCTGGTAGGGGATTTGCATCCTGATTTCACATTAAATGCGTATTCAGGATGACGGTGGCATAGACTGATTGCCCTTTATGCCCTTTGATTATGGTTTCTCAATTGTGCCCTTCTCCTTTTATTTGAATAGTCTATAAATGCATGTGCTTCCTATGAATGTATATGTGGCTTATGTTCTTTCCTTTTATCAACTTATTTCTTTTACTTTCACTGGTGAGTTGGGTAGCTCATTTAATGCTACCTCGTTTATTTTTTTACTCACTCTGCCATTTATTTATGTGTGTTTATTATGCTTTGTATTGCGTTATGTGGGTTATTTTGTATATGGTTTGTGTCTTCTCTACTGCTGCTTATTATTATGCATGCGTTGATGTTGTTCTTTTTCCAACTGGCTTAGTTTCATCCCTACCTTCTGTTTTGTTTTTATTTCGGGATAACCAGCTGAGAAAAAAAATTCCATACTTCCTTTTTTGTTTTCTTATAACAAAAAAAAGTCCTATATTAAATAGGTCATGCTATTCATTTTTGCATGGCCTGACATTTGTAAACAGACTATTGTTTCATTATTCTTTATGGTTTAGTAGTATTTATCTTCCTATGCAAGTGTATTAATCTTTTTTTTTTCATATCAGTATTAATCTTTTATGGCAACCATTAAACTCCCTATAGCCCCTATACTTGAAACTATTTTGGACTCTTTGGGTCTTCCCCATGCTACTTTCAAAGAATAGCAGAAAGATGGCCCCGTTTGAACCTGTACCATTTACTATCCTCATGTGGATAGTGGGGGAAATAGGCACATATCTTATATGGTTGGCATAAGCTTTGAAACCATGCTTGATGCTAAGAATTCATCAAGCATGGCTGCTCTTGACCACCTCAATGCGATGTACAATCTTCAAATATTTGATTATAACCATAGGGAGTTAGCTCTTTTGAAGCCTGGAAATGAACATGATAACAATGACCTCCAGTCAATTCATTTAGCCTATAACCATGTCTGTGGACAACATGTCTCCATTATGCAGAAGTCTCAAAAATTAACCAAGTTTTTGAAAAAGATTAAAGTTGTTCTTAGTGATGCTAATCGGCATATGTAGTAGTATTTTTTTTTATTTTTGCTGTTGTTGTGAGGAGTAAATGATAGCCTTCTATATTTGTTTTTTGTGATGCCTCATATTTTACTTCACTATGTAGAGGTAGGATTTTCTTTATTAATAGGCTGTCCATTTTGGGTTTTTGCTTCTTCCTCTAATTACCTATCTTAGCTTCTATATTATCTATGTATTGGTCACCATTTACGGGTGCTTTGAATATAAAAAAAAACTTCCAATTAGCTTAAGTTTTGCTCCTTTCAATTCCAGTCTCTGTTATGCTTTGTTTTATATTTTCAAACTCTTTTTTTGCTTTTATTTACATCCACTTACCTATATTACTGCTATTACTTACAATTTTAGTAGCTAATTCTTACAACATAATTAATTTGTGGAAAAAAAACAACAGCGCTTTAACTATTTTGAGTCCTTAAGTGGGCTTCACTATATATAAATGACAACTTAAAAAACAAATATGACACTATAAAAAATAATTCATCTTCTACTTTGCATAAACTGAAGGTGTAAAAAAAAAAGTTACTTTGTTGTTTGAAAAAAAAAATTGAACACTAAATCCTTTTAATAAAAACATTTTATCAATTCTCATTGTCTTTTTTTTTCCTATATTATTAATCAATTTAACTTCTATTTTTTATGTCCTATTGAACAAACATTATGTTTCTCTTAAAAAAAAAATTATACGTTCATTCCTTTTAAAATGGACAAAAAAAAAGATAGTTAAAAAAATCACGCGCTTTATTTCTGCAAAACAAGAAACCAATTAATTAATTGTTTTCCCAATAAATAACTTTTACTCATTTATTTTGAAATCATACTTTCCATATTACGATTCCTCAATTCGCCTCCATCTAATTTATGCTTGTAGCAGATACTTCCATTCATTATTTTCGAATTAATTATTTGTTAAAGTGGAATTTAAATTTTTATTAACAAAAAAACATTCGTCTTCCTATATTTATCGCTTAGATGTATTAGTTGTTATTTAACAAATTTTACAATTAATTTTTCATGTATATAATTATTCAATTTCTTCAAATTTATTTATACACTGTGTATTGTTTACTCTGTTTATTTTCTAACTTAAAAAAAACAACAAAATCTAAATTTTAATACTACTTAACGTGCACTGCATTTTATTTTCTGTCAGGTTATCTTCTGATTAAATAATTGTCCTTACTACATTTTCCTTCCCTCGGCACTATTACAGCAAATTTCCCGTCAGGTAAGTTTTAAAATGGCTATCTTGCATTTTGATATTTTTTTATTCATTTTGTTTATTTACTGTTTGCATTGAATATGTAATTCCACAAGTGCCAAGAAGGGGGGGGGGGTGAATTGACTTTTTGAGAAATATGAGAAATTTTCGTTTTACACCCAAGAGCAAACAAAAACATAGTAAGAACTGAATTAAATAAAGGATAAGAGTATGAAAAACACCAAGAATATATAGAGGTTTAGCCCTCAAAGCCTACTTCTCTCCTCAACCACAAGTTGAGAGTTTCAATCCACTATCAATCTATTTCAAGATGTAGATCAAACCCTTACAAGCTTAAATCAAACTACCCAAGTATTTTCCAAGGTTTACACTCCAACCTAAGTGTTTTTCAAGGCTCACACTCTAACCCAAGTGTTTTTAATGGCTCACACTCAAACCCACTTGCTAAGAACAATGCTCTTATTTTACAAGTGAATAAAACCCTAACCCAACTCACTCAATCTCACTATTGAGCTTTTGAATAATGGTTTTAAACACTTACCAACCCACACTCAAGAACACTCTTGAGATAGATGAAAATTACAACAATTAAGGATGAAGATCTTGGGTGGTTAAAGATTAAATACAAGAGTAAATGCTCAAAGATGGCTCTCAATAAGTTTGCTCGACTCTGTTTTTTTGTCCAGCTGAAAAATGACTTGTATTTATATCCTCATAGAAGAAAATAGTTGTTGTGTCATGACCCGAACAGGAAGGCACGTGACTGGCACTAGGGAATGGGGATACATAAAGTAACCGAAACTCATAGTAAGCCTTAAGAATTTTTCGCGAAATACAAATGATACACTTAACATTTAAACCATTACTTGACAATAAAATCATAATCAGTGCACAATACCAAATACATAAAATGATTATCCGTCAACATAAAATAATTATCTGTCAAATACAACAGCATCTCAAGTAAGATAAAATCATTATACAAATAATAAAAGTTCTTTAATCAACTACTGCGGTTTCTAGAATTCTGATATAAAATACCAAAATTAAATAAACATACATAAGGCAGCAGGTGAAGAAGAAACCGGGCGCAGACGACTACTACCAGACTGGCAGTGATGTCCTAAAAAAAAATAAGTTGAGGGGAATCAGACCTCACTGAGTGAATCAACTTTATGAAATGCATGCTGGTTTGAAAACATTTGTTTAAAACCCTTTTTAAGATAAAATAAGTTAAAATAAAATAATTATAAAGTAAATATAAAAAATCATTTACTTTCACAACTATTTTTATATGAAAAATACTTTTTAAAACTCAATGTTCGCTTAAATATAAAATCTCATACAAAATCACATAAACCTTATAAATACTTTTTATAACGAAATAATCTTTATTAAAACATTTTTGAAGGGAAATATAGGTAGAGCCCTAAACCACATATTCTAATAGCCATTCGGCTTTCTTATAATCTAAAGACTGTTGGTCCCGAGAGCTAAGCATCAACCGAGTTACCAGCCGCAGTCAAATAACTTAATCCAATATTTATTGGCGGTCGCATCAACTGAGTTACCAGCCCCAGTAAATAACCATATCACGCCCGAGAGCTAAGCATCAACCGAGCTTCTCAACAACATTAAACACTCACTCTCAAATTTTCTACCGGTGCGCACACGGTCCTGATGATACTTATCAAGTAGCTCGTTCTACCATATCTCCAAATCCAATTAAACATAAATAAATAAATGAATAAAACAATTAAATAATTAAATAAATAAAGCATAACAAAATAATTTCCATAAAGCATACTTTCCAACACTGTTCATGATAATAATATAAAATCATGTATATGACAATATAAACAATTTCGTAGATAAATTCATATAATCAATTTCTTTACTATTTTTTTTTCATGTGAAAATATAATTAAAATACGCGCAACACACATTTCATAAAATTAACTCACAGGTTGAGTGTGCTGGGCGACGCATTCTCTGCTGCCCTGGTGCTACAGCTCAAGTCCCGGAGTTCTCTAAAATAAATAATATTTATTTAAAATATGCTCATAAAATAAGATAAATAAATTCATGAAAATTTTCAGAATTAGGAAAACTTTGGGATTGACGAAACTGATTCAATCAAAGACACAACTCAACTAAAACTAGAAAATTCGACACAGGTCGATGTCTCGTTTTATGAGAAATCTACCAAAAATTTGATAGAGTCTCCTCTATAAAATGGACGTCTCTCTACCAAAGGTAGAATCGTTCCTGCACGAAAAAACGCACTTCTAATCTTTCTACAGCTCAATAACTCGGATTGGGCCCCACACTGCACTTGTGCCTAACCGAGATCCACAATTCACAAAAATAATAAAATAATAAAATTTTCTTTAAAATCACCAAAAATCATAATATCTCATTTAAATACCACAATTTAATTTATTTACAAAATAAAACATAAAAGCTATTATTTTCCAAAATAGGCAATAGAACTCGAATTTATAATCAAATTCAATTAATAAAACCCATTTTCCAATTTAAACAATTTATTTAACATCAACCACAAATAATTATTTAAATTGCTCAATTACATAATAAAAATAACCAAAAGCTCATTTTAACATAAAAATAATAAATAAATTCATTATTCATAT
>CATIWK010340804.1:0-23463 GCA_949634005.1 Mallotus japonicus
TATATATAAAGTTTACAAAAAGTATAAAATTATAAATAAAAGGAGATGAATTTCTTCTTTTAAAAAACTACTTAATTAATTTTCAATTTTCTTTTAATTAAAACTATTTTATTGATGTATTTAAATTATTATTTTAAAATAATTTTAAAAATATATGCATTAATTTATAAACAAAATACATATGATTTATTTTATTTTATTTAGCTTTTTTTAAATATCTTATATATAATTTTTTTACTTATTGATATCTGATTTCAATGTACTTTTATCTATTATATATTAGAAATTTTTTATAATTATATTATTTATATTATAAAATTTTAATAAATAAAAAAAAAACACTAAATCCAAATTAAAAGATCAGTGCTTCACTAGACGGAGATGTTCAATCATAAATTTTATTTTTCAATTGATAGACATGAAATACTTGAATATAATTTGATAGAGTTTAACGCTTACCTTCAATAATTTAATTAAAACACAATAATTATAAAAAAAATAAGTTGAAGTATTTATAAAATCAACATATAAGTACAAAAAAAAGTTTTTGAATATAAATTTAGGGATCGTTTGTTTCATGAAAAATAAGGATGAGAATCGAAATTGGAATGAGTGATTCTAATTTCTAGTGTTTGGTTCATTAAAATATTGCATGGGAATGAAAATAGATTCTCCCATCAATGAGAATCACCATTTCCCTTGTAAGGGCAAGGAATGATTTTTCATTCCCATAAAATTAAGTCAAATTAATTATAAATTAGTCAAAATTTTAAATATTATCATATATTATTAAAATTTATGAAATATAATATTTTTTAAGTAATGAAATAAAATATATAAATTCATAATAATTACTCCCTCCATTTCATTTCAATTGTCTTTTAAGGTAGTGTCATAAAAATTAAGAATCCTATTTAATAGGCATAATTATTGGTACAAATGACTATATAACACTCTTTTAAAAAGACTAAAAATTAATGTGAATCACAATTACTCTAATGGAGTGGAACAAATTCTATTTTCTTAAAAGACAATTGGAATAGAATGAAGGAAGTATTATTTAATATATTTTCATATATAAATAATATTAATTCCGGTTCCGATTTCGATTCCTTTGTAATCCAAACCCTTTATTAAAATTTTCATTTTATTTTCATTCCGATTCCGATTATGATTTAAGAGATTGATTAGCCCCTTTGATGGCTACATATGTATTCAACATGTATATATCCGATCCCAATTGTCTGACACTGACCACTAACCATTGATTGCTAGTCGCTAACAATTGTTGAACTTAACACACTCTAACGATTATATGATCATGTGAATATCATGGATTCACGATATGGTAGACACTATTTAATCACAATTTTTTAAACACCAATTAACCACTATCTTTTCTTTAATTGAGAATCTATATATTCAGATGATTTTTTTTAAGATTTCAATTGGTTTGTGTTTCGATTAATTGAACTTTTAAAAATAAAAGAAATATATGTTTATAGATTTGAACTGACGATCTAAAAATTAAAATAAATGTATTTTCCACTAAATCTCAATTGCTTTATTATATATTTAAATAATACATATAAATTTTAATTTATTTGAATTAAATAAAAACTTTTAAATTTTTAAAATTTGTCAAATTGAATTAAATTATTTTTTTAATTTGTTTCAAAATTTATCAAATTAAATTAAATTTATGGGTTCTAAGTTTTTTTTTTCTTTCTTTCTTCCATTTTATATAAAAAAAAAAAAGTTTCTTTTTGTTTTGAAATTGGAGAGAATGAGACAAGAATCAATTCTTAGATTAATATTTTGAAAAAAGTTATACGGCTTCGTTATTCAACTTTTGTCATTCTAAGTTTGATTTAGTTGTTCCTCATTCTACTAGAGGTGGACATGAGATTTAGTGGATTAAACAGTGTTATTTTTCAATTTCGCTCTATTATTTACTGTTATTTTGTTTGATTCAGTTTCATATTCAAAAAAATTTCAGTAACTCAGTTTTTAGCGGTTTGGTTTAGAATTAAATTGAAACCGAAGCGAACCGAAGTTGCCATACTGTCAAATTGAGACGTGCGGCATTAGTAGTAGACTAGTGGTATGGTTAAAATGGCAAGTGTGGTAATTCCACTGAACCTTGGCCCCATTTTACAAAATACAGTTCAAATCTGTGAACAGTTGTACCAATATCCTTCTCTTTTAGCATGCCTTCAAATAGTGTTGAGCAAAGGAATGAAATGAAAGTGGCTCAAAGCCAACAACAACAAGAAGAAGAATAATATTTTTATAGATGAATTGAGATAGTCAACAGCAACATCTCTCATTCTTAGTTCTAAATCCATTACATTATAAATAATAATACCCAATTGCCAACTCCATCAATCTCCTTCATTCTTTCATTTTCTCCCTGCCTTTTCCCATTTGAAAGCCATGGCGGATCTGAGGTCAACTTTCTTGGATGTCTACTCTGTTCTCAAGAAAGAGCTCCTTGAAGACCCGGCTTTTGAATGGTCTCCTGATTCCCGTGAATGGGTCAACCGGGTACTTGGCCATTTTCTCTTCCTCTTTTCATTTTCTTTTTGTAGCCTTCAATTGTTGGTTTTTCTTGATTTGGTTTCTGGGTTTGAGAATTCAAAGCTTTTTTGAGCTTGAACAATGCTGATTTCTTTTTCTCCTTTCTGTTTACAATATTATAATAATGAGAGGAACCCAGAAGGGTGTAGTGTAAGTGCAAGTGTGTGTTGTAGGACGATGTATGTGACAGATTTGTTTTGAATGCTGCGGAAAAAAATTGTTGTTCGATTGGTAAGTTGAGTCTCTGTGTGAATAAGAACTTGATCTAAAGATGGGAATTTTTCTAAATTATGCCAAAAATAATTGTTCCTGACTTGCCTTTTATTTCATAATCGTTCACCTTCCAAAGATGTTTAAGCCACTTTGCTTCTTCTTCTGTTTTTTTCCCTTCATCCGAATCCACTCCTTTTCTAGACTGTGTTTTGCATCTCTATCTTTCTTTTATTATTTTTTTTGGCTGAGAATCCTTTGCAATAAATACACTGAAACTACAGTTTTCATTAACATATGTGTATAGTTGTCAAGAAGAAAAAAAATTTCTTTGACAATGCTGTTATGCTTGACTTCTGTCCAACACATAATAGTGGTTCTGTTGGTCTTTATCATTTCTAGCTCGTGACTTTTCCCAACACATTTTTCCCCCTGAAGTTCAATAACCATTGGTAAATAATGACTCACACTCTAATATTAGCTCTAAAATTTCATCTTTGTTTTAATTGACTAAAGTGTCTTTATCAAAGGGCTTGAAAGTAATGAATGAAGTTATTGACAAGAAGTTCAGTAACAATGAATTGGCTCCTTTGTAGTGAAATCCTTGATTTCTGACGAATGTTTTAATAGCTTGCTAAGTTCTGTTCACTAGTGATTACAGCGAAATCGATGGGGGACTGTTATTTGGGTTCCCAATTGATTGACGTGGAGAACTGTATCAAGTCAATTAGGTGGTGTCAAAATTGTGCACCAGTAAATAAAATTTATGCTGGCAAATCTTTGTTTACTGACTTTTGGATAATCTACTTTGTTGCAGATGTTGGACTACAATGTGCCGGGAGGTATGAACTGGATATTTATATATCGATATAATGATGAAATTATATAAAGTATTTATAATTCCTTATCTGCTTGTGAAACTAATGTTACCAGGGTCAGAAAATGAAAAAAAGAAAATACATTTTAAAGAATTGACCATTATGATACAGCATTGGATGTAATTCATTATTCCTTATTCGCAGGGAAGCTTAATAGGGGGCTCTCTGTGATTGACAGCTACAAATTGTTGAAAGAAGGACAGGAGTTAACTAAAGAAGAAATCTTTCTTGCAAGTGCTCTTGGTTGGTGTATCGAATGGGTATGGCCATGAGACTAGCCGCTTTTCTTTGTTTAGGCTATCGGGTCATATGTCCGATAGCTGAATAGCTATTTTTTGTGTTGCACAATTGTCTTATCCTTTGTTAAATTATAACTGCAGCTTCAAGCTTATTTTCTTGTACTTGATGACATTATGGATAATTCCCATACAAGACGTGGTCAGCCTTGTTGGTTTAGGGTGCCCAAGGTAAATTCTAATCATGAGCCTGTCTTTATCTATTGTCATTGAGGTGTCTGTTGCTGGTGAAACAATGAATTTTATTTAATTGTGTTTTACAGGTTGGTATGATTGCAGCGAATGATGGAATTTTGCTTCGAAATCACATTCCAAGGATTCTCAAAAACCACTTCCGAGGGAAGGCATACTATGTAGATCTTTTAGATTTGTTTAATGAGGTAATCAACTTGGTATTTCGTACAAGTTCCTTTTGATTATAGAATCTGCTTGTAACTTATTTATGCGATGCTTACATAGGTGGAATTTCAAACAGCCTCAGGACAAATGATAGACCTGATTACAACATTAGAAGGAGAAAAGGACTTATCCAAATACACTTTGTCACTGTAAGTGAAACTTTGTCATATATCTATGTTTACTCATAAGAAGAATGAGAAATAAAATAAAAGGGTAAATTAATTTTATGGGGCAATATAAATATCTTTTAATTTTTGGCTTATCATATGCATGCTCGTAAGAAGTCCTAAGCAATAATGCAGGGCTGTGCGACGTTTAGCAATATGTTTCCTTTGAACTGGTTTTCATGATAAATGAGCAACTGTGAACTATTGGTTGGGAACAAAACTTGATAATAGTTGCATATGAAAAATAATTTATTCACCATGTGCTAAATGAGCTACTTTGCTGGCATTATTCTGCCTCTGTCATTATTATGTTAACTAGGAATGAATATATATATTTTCCTTTTCCAAGCTGGATGATGAATGCATAAATTAACTACTGAACTATCTGGCTGTGCATTGAACCAACTATCAGATGCCTCAGATATTCAGTGTTAATTGACTATGAATAAGAGAAAAGGTTGGAGTTTTGAATAATTTGATACAGCAGATGGCATAGAAAAACCTATTTATGCGTTTTAATCTCATTATTTATTAATTTGAATTATATTCCAAGTAATTTTGAATAAATAAAACTTGATTTTCCTGTTATCTACTTTCCTAAGTTGAAGTTGTTTGTTAACTGAATATTGGTTGGAAATTTGTGCAGTCACCGGAGAATTGTTCAGTACAAAACTGCCTACTATTCATTTTACCTTCCTGTGAGTATAAGCAATCTTATTTATTCACATTCTTCATTGTATGAATGCTATCCTGAAACTATTATCAGTTTGAGATTCCATCATTCCAATCACATGATTAAACAATCAGGTTGCTTGTGCATTGCTCATGGCGGGTGAGAATCTGGACAACCATATTGATGTAAAGAATATTCTTGTGGATATGGGAATCTACTTCCAAATACAGGTAATTTCAGACATGGTTGCCTCAGAATTTCTTGAATTTTTCCTTTCTTTACTTTATTTGGCTCATAAGATGCTTCCTGAATTGCATTTATTTATTTTTGAAGATAGAGGACTTAATTAGCTTACTGATGTAAAGTATCCAGTATTTAAAAAAAAAAAAAAGATCCAGATTTGGTGCATGTATCCTGTATTCTTATTGTTTGAGGAACCTGTGTTTACTCTAGGTGATGGAATTCTTCATTTGTGTTAATTATCAACCCCTTTCTGTTCATTGTGCAGGATGATTATTTGGATTGCTTTGGTGATCCCAAGACAATTGGCAAGGTGAGCTCAAATGCAGTGAATATATGTTAGTGAAAGTATACGGGTGTGACTGTACACACACATGCATGCATGTGTGCATGTGCATAACAGTATGGATGGGAGGCAGAACATTTGAAAGGACAAAAAAAAAAAAAAAGGGTTCAAGTATATGATTGTTTTTCATAAGTTCATTTAAAATATTTTCTTAAGACTTCCTCTAACACACCTTATGAGCACAATACTACATATACCTTCTACAACATTTCCCCATAAAATTGCAAAATTAAATGAATCATCCTAAAATGGCACCTTAATTGGAAGTGTCCCTTAATTGCCTACTAGAAAACGAAAATGCTTTTAGTTTTTGATTAGTTAAATTTTTAAACGACTGTGTGGAAGTATGGGGAAGGAGAGGGGAGTAAGATCTAGTTTCTTTTTGTCTAAGTTGAGTTCTTACTTGTGTTCTTTCATGAAATTAGATAGGAACAGATATAGAAGATTTTAAGTGCTCTTGGTTGGTCGTAAAGGCTTTGGAACTTTGCAATGAAGAACAGAAGAAAGTGCTGCATGTAAGAGCAATGCATTCCACGTACCTCTTTGTTCTTGTCTGACACATAATAACTTTTCTTATTGATAATGTTTTTTTCTCTCTTCAGGAATTCTATGGGAAAGCTGACCCAGACAGTGTAACAAAGGTGAAAGTCCTCTACAATGAGTTGAATCTTCAGGTATGTCACTTAATCTAAAATTTCAATGCATATAACATTAGCGTGTCGTGAGGTTGAGCCTGTGGGCAACTGGTAAGATTGCTCCTTTGATGACCTTGTGGTCATGCGTTAAAGTTGTGGAAACAGCCTTTTCGCAAAAATGTAAAAGGAAGGCTGTGTATATGCCCACTCTCCTACCCCTGCACTAAGCCAGGCAGCACTTTATGCTTCGGATGAGCCCTTTATAACATTAGCACATCATGCCTGCAACACTTTGTTTTAGATGGAGTTTGCTGAAATTTGATGCTTTATTAGTGTACAGAAATATATTTGCATACAAATGTAAGTTTTCCTTTCTCTTATTTTTAATTCCCTTCTTTTAACCTGTTAGGGGGTATTTGCTGATTATGAGAACAAAAGCTATGAGAAACTAGTAGCCTCCATTGAAGCACATCCTAGCAAGGCAGTGCAAGCAGTGTTGAAGTCTTTCCTTGCCAAAATTTACAAGAGACAGAAATAAAAGAAGACTGTCAAAGATTGGATATTCCAATAATAGAGTTTGTTTCCAAGCTGTGTCTGTATTAATCTAATCAAGGATGATGTTTCGTGTTGTTGAACATTTTGATGCTGCTGCTTGTTTATGCTTATCTGGGCATTGAATAAATGGTTTTCCATCATCAATCAGATTCAAGCCATTTGATCCATCATATTGTTGAGAATGCATGGCATCTACCCTCATAATTAAATTATATTCCATTCTTGGATGGTGAAATGCAACCAATTTATTGCAATTTATTTTTGTTTGGAGGCACCACCTAAATTTCTTGATGGAAATGTGCGGACATTGTGGGCTGCAAAAGAATTAAAAAGACTGGACCTTGCCAGTAAGGACTAGTAGTTATTTTACTTCAAATATTTCATGAAGTATGGAATTGCATTGTGCTGCTGAACCTTAGAGTTCATGCCATACGTATGATCAACAAATAGATAGTTGGGCCAAAAAAAAAAACAAATAGGTAGTTGGGCAACTTACCTAATATATGCTAGTGCAGGATGGCTCTAGCAATTTAACTACCTGTCGAGGAGTTCCAAGTTAAAAAAAAATTCTATAGAAGTAATAAATCATTTTATAGCTAATTTAACAAATTTATTACAAGAAGAAAACAACTTCAAGACATACATATATATATATATAGAGTTGGTGGCTATTTCCATACACATTAGGAGGAGAGCGCAGGAGGGAGTGGAGGTTTGAACTTATGCCCTCAATCTACATATGTCACAAGCCTATTTTCATGTAAAAAAAGAGTGAGCCTATTTTCATAGTTAGAATATTAGACCATCTACAATCCATAAAATCAAAATACAATAACTTTTACTCCAAAATATAGTTATTATAGTAATTATCTCCAATTTATTACTCCATTTTTAACTATAAAAAAATATAATTTCCATATTGTGAGCGACCTGGTTGTTTTTTTTTCTCGGTGTTTTCCTTTCCGAAGGCCCGAAAAAATGAAGATGAAAGGACATTGCAATTTTACAGAAGGGACATCTATTCCGTTTACGGGATAGGAAAAATGCTTAGTCTCGGGAGGACACGAGATGTTTTGTATTTGTAGAGTTGCCACCCTATTTCTCGAGAAAATGTAAGGGACGACATCGATCACCCAACGAGTATCGTCCCCAGCAGAGATTTAGGGTTCAAAAGATCACATCTACTTTATGGCTATTTCTCATTATACAATGTTTCAATATATAGCTACTGTAGCACCCTAGTTTTGGAATGACAATTTATATACATATCCACACAGCACAAGAATGGGAAGTAAAGAAAGTTAATTACAATGATTACATTGTTTTTCTAGTAAATACATTTGAAAAGAAAAGAAGTGTGAAAATGTAAATCTAGCCCTAGATCTAGAATACACATGCAAAACAAAGATTAGCACATATATGTGCAATTCGATCCACTCATTCACACGGATAGCAAATAAACATGAAATGTTCACTCAGTTGTGAAAAAGCAGATGGGCATATTATCATGTGCACTTGCAAGATTTATGATGAAATTGAGTGAAACAGTTGCTAAAATGATAGATTATTCCTAAATGATAAAAGAGTGAGAAAAGATGCATAGTTGTGTCATTGGACTACGAAATGGAGGCTCTAGCTTGAGAATGTGTATTTTTCACATTATTTAATGCATTTTAATGCAAAAAAAATGAGAGAAAATGTTTATTTTCGTACTTGAGTCATAGAAAAGATGCAGTTTTGATGCAAAGATGTGAGAGGGATGATTTTGATGTGAGGATGATAATTTTGAGTTAAAAGTGAAAACTTTATGTGAAAGATCTGATCTTTCACATTAAAATGCAGATGTGACGTGAAAATGTCATTTCTACGTCCGAAATGACATCTTGACATGAAAATGTAAACTTCGATGCTAGAAATGTAGGATTTATGCGGAAAGAATGATTTTTATATTGAAAATGTAGAGCTTATGCAAAAAGAAGTGAATTCCATGTTAGAATACTGATTTATGTCAAAATTTGTTTTTGACATCATGAATATGAAGAAAATGCGAAAATGTCATGTAATGTTTCTGGACGCAGAACGGAAGCTTTGTGTGAACAATAGTGATTTTTCACACAAAATGTAGAAATGATGTGAAAATACAAATTCGAACATAAGGATATGATTTTTATTTAGGAAATGTGTTAAAAACGTAGAGAATGCAAAAATTACACCAAAATGATGAATTTTTATACTTTTGAAAGTACAAGTGTAAACATGATGCAGAGAGTGGCATTTTTGTTTACAAAATGCAGAATCCACATAAAAATGCGAACTTTATCATAAAAATATAATTTTTTAAAAAGAAAATGATTAGAACATAGTGAAGGATGCATAAGGTGATAAAATGGTAATGAGAAATGCAGATCTGATGTAAAAAATCATTCTTTTTGTGATTTTTACATTTCAGAGCCAGAAGGCACAAAATGACAGTTTAATATGATCACATAGTACAGAAAATTATTCAATCAACTTGCAAAATAGCTAGTCTCATTACGCAAATCACAACGAATCCACAATTGGTAGCAGGAAAGAAAATTATAACAACAGTGCAAAATACTAAAAAATAAATGTGCAAAAATGATTGTATGGTCCTCAAACTCGACTGAGCTTGTTTTTTGTGTTTTTGAAGCTTTAGCTTCGTGTAGAGAATAAGATGTCCTCGTCGAGATGTTAAAAATGACATGTAGAATGCAAATTTGTATATATTTGAAGCGTGCTTTGATAGAGATGAGACTAGGTTTGGTTCAAATTGGTCTAAAAATTCTACAAAAAATGAGTAGAATAGGCTAAAACTGTGTAAATCTGGAGTCTTGAGTCTTCAAACTGACATAGTTTCAGTACAGTGTCTAAACAGTGTGCCCCCTCCCCCCCCCCCCCCCAAAAAAAAAAAAAAAAAAAACAAATGAGAGGTGGATACTAATATTTATAGAGGATGAAAATTTGTGCATGCACGCACATAACACACGTGTTCATGTGGTACGAACGCATGTTCAAGAAAACATGTCAATTTTTTCGTGTGTCTGGTGTTTAGGAGCGCTTGTCAACGCGGTGTCTGGGAATGCATGTACATGCATGTTGGGACGAGTGTACATGCGCACAATGCATGTGCATGCGTTCCTGGATGCATGCTCAGCTTACACATAGCATTTTCGAGCATTTTGGGGCTTTTTCGAGGCATTTTGGGGCCATTTTTCGAGTTGGTATAGTGTTTTTTAAAGGTTTTTGGGCCTTCTGGACGTGTTTCTAATGTCTATTTTGTTAAAATTGGCTTCCGTTTTTATGGAGTTGAGTTTTAGTCTTACGAGACGAACATAGGTCTGACAAGTTGCACACTTTGAGCAATTATTGTTTAAAATACATGACTTATCATTCTGAGAGTTCATATTTCATGAGCTTGAAGCATGACTTAGTAATTTGGTGACCAATTCATCACTCTGAAGGTTCAGTTCGGGAGTTTTTCAGGTTTTTTTCATATTCTTGCATGCTTCAAAGGTACTGCGAATGATTAGACTCTTGTCATCTTCGAAAGGTTACTTTCATCATTGGACCTTTTTGGGGATAGTCAAGTTTTGATGTATGACACATATTATTTTTCGTATCTCATTTTATATTATTTATATATTTAACACATTTAATATTTATATTCATTTAACATATTCATCCAAAATTTTTTTAATATTTAATAATTTTATAAAATAAATAATAAAATAATTATTTCTTGCTAAATATAAGGTGTTGGGTCGCTTTTCAAAATCCTAACAGCCGATGATGAATCTATGAAAATATCTTACTATTATAATGGATTAATGAAAAGAAATCACTTTCAGACCATTTGAAACAATAAACCTTTACTTGATAACCAATCAAACCTTTTTGAGACCAAACTGAACCTTAAACAAACTTCTACCAAACTCTGACTGTGTTGGGAAAGAGGTTTTGATTGATGGACAAGACAAAATTCCTTTCGAGTAGTGTATTCTATTGATCCTTTGAATGATCAATGTCATGATCAATCTCAAATCAACATTGGTTTTGACTTTAACAATCACTTCTAGTTTCTAACTTGTATATTTAAGTGTATTTATAAGTTAGGTTTAAAGATGCAATCAATAGGTCTTGAATTAAAGTTCAAACAAGGTCATTTGAAGGCCGAATTGCCCCTCACGATCGTAAGGAGGGTCACAGGCATAAAGCTGATGAAGAGTCTGAGTTGTGAAGAGTTCAGTGACACTCACGATTTGCCCTCACAGTCGTGAAGAGGTGGCTCAGGGTAGTGTCATAGGGTTGACTTGATAACTTTTGTAACAGCTATTTCAGAGCTCTAACGACTATGAAATTGGAGGTCATGATCGTGAGCATCAACATTCCTATAAAAAGTGAAAGAAACATTAAATGGCAACATTCCTATAAAAAGTGAAAGAAACATTAAATGGAGATGGAGGTTTGTTCAGGACGAAAATCAAAGCTCCAACAACTATAATTTTATCCTCCACTATAAATACCAAGCTAATAACTCATTTAAGAATTTAGATGGTTGGTTAAGAGAATGCTTGAGTGATTTCTTTGTTTAAAATCTTTGTAATATTTATATTTTCTTTGTATATTTAATTTCTTATAAACAAGCTCTTGTTGAGTTTGTATTTACCTATCTAGTAAGAGTTGGGTATGTGATTAGCTTATAGAATTCTCTCTTTTACACTTTTTAGGGATAAAGAAAAAAGGGTAGTGAGGATCAATCAACTTAGGTTAGTGTTAAGCCCTTGAGAAAAACACTTATTTTAAATGTTTCAAGTTAACCTTGAAAAATCTTGTGTGAATAAGTGTGAGTTTCAAAAACACTTGGGAAAAGGTATAAATGTGAGCCTAGAAAACACTTGGTGAAAAATTTTGAGTGGGCCTAGAAAACTTATTGTTGTAAGCTTTGGTGTGAGACACTAAAAACACCATATTGTAATTAATTTTAAAAAAAAATTGGTGTGGGAGATTGAAAATTCTAACTTAGGGATATGTTAGGCAGAGATGTAGGTTCATTGATAAATTGAACTCCTAAATTCCTTGTGTTCAACTCCTCCTTTTTATTCCTATTCTTATTCATATTAATTCTCTGTAAATCACCTTTTATTCCCCATTTAATTTTAAATTTTCCTTTAGACCTTAATTAGCCATATTTACCCCCCTCTTAGGCTCCAATAATTGGTATCAGAGTAAGGAGTCTAGGAAATTCATTGCTAAATAAAAGATCACGGGGAGTGAATTTCTTTCTTTTCAAAACCTTAGACCATTCTTTGATGGCAGTGATTACTCATATTAGAAGTTTAAAATGGAGCTCTATTTTAATAGTGATCCAATTAGATTGTGGGATGCAGTGTTATGAGATTGAGAGCCTCTTAGAGGAAGAGTGGATGAAATTGAAGTTATACTTAATAGAAGCAAGTGGTCACAACAACAAAGAGAAGAAAATCATAGAAATAAAAAGGAAATGGTTGTTCTTCTATCCTCAATATCAAGAGAAGAGTGTGGGAAGGTGAATTATTATATCTCCGCAAAGAAAATTTGGGAGACCTTGGAGAATCACTATGAAGGCAATGTTCGTGAGATCTAAGAAGGTGCAACTTCATGTTTATGAATATGAGTTGTTCAAGATGAAACCTAATGAATCTATCACGAAGATGACAAACCGCTTAAATGCACTTCTAACCACTTTGAGGAAGTTGGTCAAACACTACTGCAAAGAGGAAGTCAACAGTAAGATCTTGAGGGTGCTACTAAAAAAGGATTGAGAATTAAGATTAACCTCTATTAAGGAATCTCATGATCTTTCAAAAATTTCAACCGACATTCTCATCGATAAGTGTCTCACTCATGAGCGTATTGAGGCAAAAGGAAGAGGAGCAAGAAGCAAAAGAGGAGAAAAAGAAGAGCCTTGCTTTCAAAACATCACAAGACTCATATGATGAAGATGATCTTGAGGACTCAAGTGAAGATGATGATTAGATTGCATCATTCACAAGAAAACTTATAGAGTACTTTAAAAGAAAGAATTTGAGCAAGTAAAAAGAATCCAAAAGAGGTGGCTTTAAGAAAGAAAAAGAAAATCATGTGCTTCAAGCGTAAGAGGCTCGATCACATTCAAGATGAATCTCCCAAGCTTAAGCATAAGTATAAGGAAGCTAAAGAAAGTAGAAAAGTTTTCAAGGCTACTTGGTATGACTCATCCGAATCCAACATGGAGGAGGAGCAACAAGAGGCATAAAATCTTTGCTTCATGGCTTTGGAGGACAAACATGAGGTACCTCTTTTGTCTAGTTCTTCTTGTAAAATTTTTTATGATGATTTTTTTATGATGAGCATGATAATGATGAAGACCTTGATGATGAGAGCTTCTTAGTTAGAAAATTACTTTTAAAGAAAAAGGTTTATAAACAAAATTTTTCAAAATTATCTAAGAGCTTTAAGGATTTGAAATTATAATTTTCAAATGTTAGTTCCTTAACTGAGAAACTCACTTTTGATTTGAAAGCTTATTTATCTTTAAAAATGATTTTGATAAAACTAAGAAATAAAAACAATTACTTTCAAAAGCAATTTTAGAACTAAAAGACATAATTTTCAAATTTCAAAAAAGGAAAAGAGACTCTTGATCATCTCTTAGATAGTCAAAGGTCTTATGATTTGAAATTTGGACTTGGTTTTTCTAATGGAGCCTCTACATCATTAAGTCCCCCTAAATTTTTCAAGGTTACTCTTGCTTTATCTCTTATTTCTTATGAGAGCTCTAATGCTCAAGATTCAAAAGTTAAGAGTCTTATGAATCCAAGTGCTAAGGGAAAGCCTCTAAAGGCTAATATTTCCAAAGCTTAAGGTATCAAAGCTAAAGGCAAGAAACCTCAACCACATCATGCATACATGTATCACAAGAAGCGCACATATATGCACATTAAAAAACTAAAAATTCATGCATGATTGCTTTGTGAATTGCATGCTCATCCTAGGCCATTTGTGTCTATAAAAGCCACTAACTATACTAAACTTTCATATGTTGGTAGGAAAAATAGATTTTTTAAAAATAAATATTTTTATTGCATGAAATTAAGACATACTAATAATGTATGTTACTATCGAAAACTTCATCTCAACCTTCTACTTGTGGATTACTTTGAGAGTCACAAACCTAAACTAATTAAGGTTTGGGTTTAGAAGGTTGGTTGATGATTGTTTTGATACTTAATGAAAATTATTGATAAAATAATAAAATCAATTTATATAATTTGTCAAGAGATATGCAAATCTTAAAATGTCTAAAGAAAATTTGACCTTTGTATGATCAAAATGATTTTAAAAAATTGTATGATCTTAAGATGCTATTTTCTACAGTTTGTCAATGTTTTTCATTTAATGTTCTTCAATTAGTATCACTTTTGGTATGCCATTTTCTTTTAAAAAAAATTTGTTTAGACTACATATTGACAATCATGATTGCCATTGCCAAGTCTTTGATATATGCTTGGCATATGCTTCACTTTTCATGATTAATTTTCCATTTGACATGTCATTGGGCATCAATTGGTATCATTTCTTGATTTCTTTCTCACTTAGTTCATCTATTTTCCAATTGGTATCCTTACTCTTCATTTGGTATTCTTTTGGTATTCATTTGACTATTTTCTCAATAGATGCCAATATGTTTGATTAATGTCTATGCTATGTGCTTACATGATCTCTCCTAATCTTTTCTCCCTTTTTCACTTTGACAAAGGGAAAGAGAAATTTGACATTTTGAATGATAATGATTATACTTGAATTCTAAATAAAATACCAAAAAGGAGGAGAAATTTGACATGTTTTTGTGAATGATATTTAACACGTTTAACTCATCTGAGCATATATTGAGAGGGAGAAATTTCAAAACTCCTTGGTATATGATTGAGGGGGAGCATTGTGAACAAATGCACACATGCACTTAGCGATTTCTAATTATCATTCAAAAATTGATTATCAAAGTCAAAAAGGGGAAATTGTTAACCCTTTTCATGATCAATCTCAAATTAACCTTGGTTTTGACTTTAACAATCAATTTTAGTTGATAACTTATATATTTAAGTGTGTTTATACGCTAGGTTCAAAGGTGAAATCAATAAGCCTTGAATTGAAGTCTAAACAAGGTCATTTGAAGGCTATATTTCCCCTCATGATCTCGTCACAATCGTGAGGAGGGTTGCAGGCACGAAGCTGATGAACAACATAAGTTGTGAAGAGCTCAGTGACGCTCATGTTCATGAGGAGGCGGCTCACGGTCATGAGTGTTGCAGGGATGACTTGACAACTTCTGTAAAGGCTTTCAAAGCTCTAATTGCTATGATAACATATAAAGTCCTCTTAGCTTTAAAAATTACTTGAATGAATAAAGGCCTATTATGAGTTCTTCCTTCAGGTGGCAAGTCATCATTAGAAAAGTTATAGTAATAATAAGTGTTGAACCAAGGAAGCAATCCTGTTGCATAGTGAGATATCTATCGTTATCTTGACGTTATCCAAGGCTTAAACCAAAGCATCCCAATATTTCCTCAATTCCATAAGTAAATCCCATATGCTAGTGTGGGCTTAAGTCATCTTTAGTTATTTTAAGACTACATCAGCATCTTCCACTATTAGAGCTGGATCGCCCTCCTTGACTATCTCTTTACCATTCATCAGTTTTTCTTCTTTTCCTTCTCAAGTGGTTGATAAACCCTTCCACTACTAGTCATATAATTAACTTCAAGTGGTGCTTTATCATTCTTTACCTCACAAAGTGGCTGCTTGCTAGTTTTTTCAAGTGACTTTGCCACTTTTTCTCTAATTATAAAAATTCCATCTTCTTCTTCATCCCAAATATTTATTCTAGATTCACCCCATGTATGCTCTTTTTCCATAATCTTCTCATCGACATCCTTATCAAAATCAAATCAAATTTCAACACACATCACATGCAAGTCTTATGGCAGATCGATCCTCACTATTCCATCTTCTTTATCAAACTCTTCTCCCCATCTCGAGGGTACAATATCTTCCATGTGAATGTTGGAAGCTGGTTGTGATAACCTGAATTTTTATAAGTTTTTAAAACTTAATATTGAGATTTGCAGTGTTAATAATTATTTTTATTTTATATTATGTATATAATAATGAATTCACTTAATGAGGTCTGAACCACCCTCAAATATTTTGTTTCAGGGAATTCTACTTTCTCAGACCTCAGTACTAGACCTCTTTGTCGGTCTTCTTCAATCCCGTCTAGATTTTGTAAATTCCAGACTTAAGGTCTTTTGTGTTTAGAGCTGCAGTAGTAATATTACTTATGTGTTGTAGTATTTTATTTATTATTTTATGACTTAATTGATTTTCAAGAATATTGTATGCTGGTATTTTAATTATGATATGAGATTTGATTTATATTGTAAAAGTTTCAATTTATTGGTATTTTTATGATTGTATTTATTTGAGTTTTTATTTTAAAGCTTGCTACGGGTTCCGGATTACAGTAATTCCCGTTCCCTAGCACCGGTCATGACTCCCGGTTTTGGATCGTGACAATGCAATAACAATATTAATTTATATAAAAATAATAACAATTACTACTATTACTATTATTAATGAAAATTAAGTGCGCACATATATATTTATATAATAATAAAAATTAAGTTTGATGATATATATAAAATCACTTCAGAGGCAAATATTAAATTAAAATATATTTTTCTTAAAGAATAAAAGTGAAAGTGGATGGATCCATTATTAAAGGTTTGCTAGATTATTCTTTTTTTTTTTTAAAAAAAAATTTTTTTTGGGAGACTTCATCTTTTCTTTGGCGGCATCTAATTCAGTCTTATTAGGAGTAAGCATAAATTAAATAATAATAAAATTAATTAAACAAAATTTAGATGATACACATATGCCATACAAAACAATGCTTCATCATCCAAACAATCCTTATTCCTTAATCAAAGAAAATAACCAAGGACATTGATACAATTAGTTCAATTAATTGTCCTTAAACAAATTTTTTTTTTAAATTATGAAAAATTTGAACTCAAATATTGTCATAAGAATTCAACTACTAAATCAAGAATTCTTGACTTAAGTATCCTCAAACTTAATCTATATAATAGAGGTTTTTATTCACCAACTATAGGTTATAATTATGAAAACTTATGTTAACAATTTGACATATTAATAAATGATCAATGCATTTGATGTTAAGTTACAACCACAAATGTCCATAAAAGAAACTTTTGACTTGTAATAATGGTTCATATATATATATTTTTTTTTGAAAGGTGTAATAATGGTTCTTTTAGATATCATTATCTTTTCGTATAATCCAAGAGACATCCCACTATTAACATATACCAAGAGTGTATATATATATCAAATGCTTCTTGTACCAAAATTTCAAATACATTACCAACTCTTCTTGTCTGGATTTATTTGTTGTTAATATATTAATCAAAACAATGTTTTGTAAATAACTCTTTATAGAGTTTATTAATATCTAAACTCATTAATATGTCTTTTTATTTAAATTAATGTTTATCCATCTTATATATGCTGAATTTTTAAAGTATCAATTAAATTTATTTTATGTGATATTTTTATAAAAATATACAAATAAAACAAATAGGAGGTCAGTTCCTATTTTCTAAAACTAAATTATATATATATATAGCATAAAATGTTAGAATTATCCATTATGAATTTTGATTTGATAAAACACTAATAGAAAATTTTAGTGTAAAAATTATATATATATAATAGCATAAAATGTTAGAATTATCCATTATGAATTTTTATTTGATAAAACACTAATAGAAAATTTTAGTGTAAAAATTATTTTATAGACTTGATTGAAATTAAAAATAAAAATTAGATAGAAAGAAAAAAAATACAATAGCCCGAAAAGGAAAAGTATAATTTACTTTAATTCTTCTGATGGTTCCAATTAAAATTCAATTGATACTTTTATTTTATTTTTTTAAAATGTTACACACATCATTCATAATCATAATCTCAATATAAACCACATATATCATAACCCAAGACCTCACTCTTGGACTCTCAGCGCATTAACCAATTGAGCTGCGTCTCATTGGCGATATTTTTATTTAATAATTCTTCAAATTTTAATAAGAAAAAATTTTAAAGTAAGAAGAGATAATAACCACTCAATATCAATGTCTTTTGTTTTTGGTCCTTTCTTTTTCTTTTTAACATTGCGATATTATAGTATTCAATTTCATTAAAAGATTATAATTGCAACCCTAAGAAATAGTTTAATACAAATAGAGTGTAATGTTCTCAAATGGACCATATAAATATTAACTTTGGCAGTTTTTTTTTTTTTTTTTGAGCTTGGTAAGAAATGAAATTATGATATGTGTAGGCGGTGGAGTTTAGCGCGCGCTCAAGTGTTTGACGACCACGGTACTATGTGGGCTCGAGGCCCACTAGGAAATACAAGATAGGCTTTGAAGCCCAAATTGCAGGTTGGGTAAAAAGATTGCAAAGTCTGAGCCTCCGCGCCCGAGAACAGAAAAACCACTAGAACTGAAACGCACTTGGAAGGCAAAAGTTGCTACTCATTCTATAGTTCCCATTCGAAACACTTTTGATCAACTTCAGTCTGCTCTTAGCACCGTTACTGAGTCTCATCAAGTGGTGAATGATATCGAAGAGAGAAGGCCAATTATGTGTCAGTCTCCTCGGCAAAATACAATGCTGACAGATACAGCTGCCCCTCAAGCTGTTGAATTCCAAACAGCTAATGGATGTGAGACTCCCACATTGGCATTGGCACCTACGAAGTAGTGGAAGCCTAAAGCTTCTGATGCTCCCGTTGATCCTACCATATTTAATGGTAGTGCTCTTATGGTGCAAGGTAATCAAATGGTGCACGAAGTTGGTCCTCAACTAGTTTCGGTTCATGCTAGACGCCAGAATGATGATTTTCCCAATGTTCAAGACAACCAGAATGAAAAAGCTTATGCTTCTGTTTTTATTGAGCGACATGAGGATGCTATTATTCAGCAACAATATGTTGCTACTGCTACTACTTCTCCGAGGCAGACATAACCTGAAGATGATAACGTTGTTGTTGGTGATGATTCCTCAGCTAGGAATGAATTTTCAGATGCCAATTCCAGTTCAAATAAATTACAGATAACCAGCTTTTGACTCAGCGCGAGATGGAGATGGTTTCCAAACAGTCATGGGCAGATATGGTAGACAATGATGATGCTTGGCAGGTCGCTTCGGCTAAGAAAAAAAAGAAGGATAAAGTTATTCTCATTGGCAATAGGCCTCACACGAGGTCTCGTTCTTATACAACTCAATGATTGACTTGCAGGCGGTTTGTTTGTGGAGAGCAAAAAATGCACACACCATGGGTTCTAATAGTTTCAGTTCTTGTTTCTCTCTTTTGTTATTCCTTTTGCCCTTGTTTATGTTACTTTATTTTTTTCTATTTAATATATTATCTTAGTGAAGGTGCATACCTTTACTAAGAAGCTTTATTTAATAAAAAAAAATGGATAAGAATTGTAACATCCACATATAAAATTAATTCATGAATTGCTATCATAAAACTTTTAATCCTCATCTAGTAGTCTAAACTCAAATATTTCAAATACATCACAAAAATAATGTATAACTAGTCACGAATCCGCACTTTGTACGGACTGTAAATAATATATATAATTTAAAATAATTAATTAAATAATTTTAATAAATTAAAACTACTATTTAATTAAATATAAAAATGAGAATTTAAATAGTTATCGCAATAATTTTATTTTATTATTTTTTATTAAGAGTGCATATATATTTTAATATGTATAGTATTAATAAAAATTGAATAAATAAAATAAAATAAAAACAGAAAATAGTTGAAAAATGAATGTTTTAATTAGAATAAAAAACATAATTTTTAATGGAAAGTAAGAGTAATGATTTAAATGTAATAGAATTAAAATGTCTTATATAGAATAGAACATGTATATTGTAAAATAAGATTTATCACTAAAGTACTAATATTAATTTATCACAAATTACCTAAATAAAAAATTATAGATGCTAAAAGTGTTAAAACACATGTAATTTTCTTTACTTTTTCCATATTTAAAAAAAAAAAAATACTAGTTGTGAAGGAAATAATTTGATCCACTGATCGGGATGAATAATAAGAACCAATGGCCTTTTGCGGCGCCACGATAGGAATCTCAGCTTTACAAACATTATTATTATTATTACTGGATAATATTAATCGGACATTTTGTATACGTGTCAGTTCAGCAATGGATGTTACAATCACTTGTCAACCCATATGAGCCTCTAAGAAAAATAAACGAATAAATATGTAATAAAAATATAAAAAAAAAAAAACAAGAGAATTTGGAAACTGTAAATTAACTTATAATTTAATATATAATGATATTACTATCAAATATATAATACGTGTATTTATAATATATAATAATTGTTATTAAATTATAATTTTTGCTAAATATATTATAAATTTTGTGAGTTATATTATATTATTAATTTATCGCTAAATTGTTTTAATTTGTATTTTATATTTTATAAGTTTATTTGAATCTAATTAAATTTGTTAATAAATCATGAACCGTTAATACTACATGGATATTTAATTTGAAAAATAAACCAAATCTAAATTAAAGTTTAATTTGATATATCTCAATTTTATGCTTATATGCAATAACAATATTAATTTATATAATAATAATAACAATTACTACTTGTAGACACCCTCGATTTGGACCCGCAACGAAAACCCGATGATGAGAAAGTCCGTCTTTTGAATGCAAGAAAAGTCCAAGATCTTCTTAGAATTGATCCAAAAGCTTGAATAAAGCCTTGCAATCTTAAAACCAAGCCCAAAATACCAAGCCCAAGCCCAAGCACCAAGCCCATGACCTTCAAGCTTACCCAGGCCTTTTGGCCCAAAGGCTCACCAGGCCTGGGTGAAGAGGCGATCGCCTCAACGAAGAGGCGGCACCTCTTCACCCCAGGCATCAGCGTCGCCTTTTCACACCTGTCTCCTGTAGCAATAAATATTATTTATTGCTGTATTTAACTCTGAAACAGACTCTATTTCTCCTCTCTATGCATTTTGAATGAAAACAAAGACTTTTAAGGCAAAAATCAGCTGGAAAAGAGGAGGTAATGATGGAAAATACTAGGTGGGAAATGGACTTGGATTTTTGGGAAATTAGAGAGAGAAAGAAAGAGAAGGCTTAAATAAGAGTTTATGCCTGATATTTAGGACTCTTGGCCATTATTCAGGAAAAAAAAAGAAGGAGAGAAAGACGTTCTGAGAGAAGAGAGAAAGAAAAACAAGGGAAAACCAAGAGAAAGAACAAAAGGAAGTGGATTTCCAAGCTTCGGAGTCTAGTTCTTTGAGGGCTGAGTTAGGAGTTTCAGCCGTTCTTCATTCAGTGAGGATTCTTATTTTCAAGCTCTAAAGTTTCTATTTCATATTAAAAGTATCAATTGTTTAAATTTGAGTTTATTTTTAGTATTTGTTACTTATTTGATGCTATATTGAAGTATGATTGTTTGAATATGTGAATTTTTAAGTGTCAGGACCCTGGTTTGTGTTTATTTGCATGCATCCTTGAATTGCTTAGTGTTTAAGAAAGTATGTGATTTTGTGCTGGAGTGCCCTGTTGATGAAGAGGCGCCGCCTCTTCACGTAGAGGCGATCGCCTCCTACCCAGAATCTTGCACGATTTTGCTTCATTTCAGTATATATCTGGTATATTTTCAGTATATTTCTCATATCTAATACATGTATAATGTCTAGTATTTAGCGTTTCATGTATTTGCTATATTTTTTACTTGTTAAAATGGTGTTTTGTTGAAATGATTAATCTATGCTTATGTGAATATTCATGTCTATTTTTGTGCAAATATGATTTGAATTATTGTGTGAACATACTATTTATTTTGAATTGGAATTAACAGTATTTGTTGTAGGTTTTGTAGTGATTTCTTAATCACTATGTAATTAGTGAATTAATTAGTTATTGAGAGGTTTTATTGGGTTAATGTAATAATTGTACAAAGAATTGTAATCCTTAATCCCTTCCCCATTTGTTTTGAATGAATGATTGTAATATTTTTTTCATTTATTTGTTTAATTGCCAAGGTAATAAGCAAGCAAACCGGATTAATGTGCAAAGTTGGTGAAACTGTAAAAGTGGAAGTGTGTGAAATCAACATTAATAAGGAAATAATTTAATAATTAAAGGTAACAAAGTATAAAACACAAACGGAGGTCAACCGTAAGGTTGGGTGGGCATTCCAAGCTCCTACCCAGTTTCCGAACCTGATCTCTGAAGACGGCTTCTGGGTACCTCCGTGGAATCTAGTTACTGTAAGTGTACCCCAGTTTTCATCCGGGTGGCGACTCCATCTTCGATAGTGGACCTCAAACCCATCTTCGTATTTCTTAACAAGCCCTGAGCTTGTATAGTGCCGTGGTCGCCAACACTTGGACGCGCTGAATCCCGTCGACTACACTACTATTACTATTATTAATGAAAATTAAGTGCGCACATATATATTTATATAATAACAAAAATTAAGTTTGATGATATATATAAAATCACTACAGAGGTAACTATTAAATTAGAAAATATTTTTCTTAAAGAATAAAAGTGAAAGTAGATGGATCCATTATTAAAGGTTTGCTAGATTATTCTTTTTTTTAAAAATTTTTTTTTTTGAGAGACTTCATCTTTTCTTTGGCAGCATCTAATTCAGTCTTATTAGGAGTAAGCATAAATTAAATAATAAAAAAATTAATTAATCAAAATTTAGATGATACACATATGCCAGACAAAATAATGTGTCATCATCCAAACAATTCTTATTTACGGAAAATTTGAACTCAAATCTTGTCATAAGAATTCAACTACTAAATCAAGAATTCTTGAGTTAATTATCCTCAAACTTAATCTATATAATAGAGGTTTTTATTCACCAACTATAGGTTATAATTATGAAAACTTATGTTAACAATTTTTTTTTTTTGAGAATAGTTAACAATTTGACATATTAATAAATGATCAATGCATTTGATGTTAAGTTACAACCACAGATGTCCATAAAAAAAACTTTTGACCTGTAATAATGTTTTTTTTTTTTTTTTAGGTGTAATAATGGTTCTTATAGATATCATTGTCATTTCAGATTATCCAAGAGACATCCCACTATTAACATATACCAAGAGTGTATATATATACATATCAACTGCTTCTTGTACCAAAATTTCAAATACATTACCAACTCTTCTTGTCTGGATTTATTTGTTGTTAATAAATTAATCAAAACAATATTTTGTAAATAACTCTTTATAGAGTTTATTAATATCTAAACTAATTAAT